>LOJH01064482.1:0-10241 GCA_001685095.1 Ellobius talpinus
AGGGAATTGGAAGGAGGGGAGGAGGTGGAAATTTTTAATAATAATAATAAAAAACAATGAGGGGCATAGCAGGCTTCTGTACTTCCAGAAATGTCTGGGTTGTGATCCTTGATCTTTGCAAATAGGATTTTGCTGATTGTTAATGGTAATTTCTGTGATTGACACAGTAATTCCTGAAAACACAGGGCCCACTAGATTAGATTTCCTCCAGACACTTAAGTTCAGCTTCTTTCTCTTATAGAAGCATGGAACAACACCTTACCCTGCCATGATTTTGAGTGAAAATCCAGCCTTCTTTCAAGAACCTTCTAAAGTGATTTATACAAAGACTTAGAACACTAGTTTTCTTTTTTTAAAAAAAAAAGTGTGTAGGTCTATAACCTGACAAAGTTTCATATTCACGTTTGTTCAAACTCCCTGTCCTCACACTTAAGTATGCAAAAACATCCACGACTTGTATGCTGTGGAGAGCCTGAAGTCTTAGTCTTCCCCGAGATGATAGAAATGGCACTATTGCTTCTGTCTGTAATGTCACAAGTTTCCATACAGAATGACCCTCTCTACTGAAAGAAATCCAAGGCCTCTTTGAACACAAGGCTGAATTCTTCTCTACCAACCATCACTGTCATAACTGACCTCTCCAGCAGTGAATAGCAGACAGGTTGAATGACAGGAAGCACAGATCTCCTGCTCACACAAATCTAGGTAGGCAAGGGATGAGAAATATATGTGCAGGGCCTGTCCAATACCAACAGCTTCTGCCAGACCAACATTTCAATCACCACTATGTTAAGCCAGCTATGTGTCACTCAATAAAGGCTCCTTAGGTGGCATATCAGGGGACTATTGTGTCCCTTTGCTGCAGGAGAAAGGAGGATTACTAGGTCCATCAGTGACATCTGCAACACCTCCTTCCTTTGCCAGATAATTAGGATGCAATCTATTTGGGTGACTTTATCTTGCCTGAAGAAATGACAGTTAATACCCGGCTGGGAGAGAAGAGTATGCCATGGTTCATAGTCACTGCCCACACCAGCAGGAGCTGTCCAGACTGTCCAAAATATGTTGAATTTTGTTTATGCTTTTTTGGGATAGAAAATGGAATACCAAGACTATAATGCAAATATAACCACACAAGCACTTAGTTACAGCTGTGAACGTGACTGTTTACATAGACATATATCTGCACAAGGAACCAGGCAAAACGTTCCTTTTCTTCTATCAGCAGGCATAAACATTTGCAAGACATCTATGTTAATATGTCTAATTATAGGCAAACATCCTTAAACATGCAATTTGGATACAACCCACTGAACATACACATGTATAGCAATGCACCTACAGCATATCAAAGTGCTCACAAACATTATATACCAAGTCATACATGTTATATAGGCAGATTCATAATTTCATAGTAACAGGTATGTTATGCAGTAATGCAGATAGAAGTGCATATGAATTGCACCAACATGGACCCTTTGTGTGAACATATATCTGCATGCACGTGCATAGTACATGGTCTTTTCTCAGGAAACATTTGTAACAAAGAGAGAAAATAGAGAACATTCATTTACACATTGCAGTTTCTAACTGTCATTGCTTGAAACATTTCTAAATTGTAGAACAGAAAAGGGGAAAAATCAATCGTTGATAGGAAAGGTTCAAAGAGCTGTGAAATCAATTGTATTTTATTTTCAAATATCATTCAGAGAAGAGTCTGGTCTCGCCCTGGGGGGGACAAAGACCGAACTGGAAATGGTAAGTGGAAAGGCACTGCAAAGTTCAAGGCACAGGTCACAGCTCGGGTTAGAAATGACCCTTTCATCTTTTCTGGCAGTAGAAGAAAGGTGGGAAGGTTTCAAATGCCCTGATTCAAATAATGGCCGTGAGGGCTATCCAACATGACATTTGTCACCTCATTGATTGCTAAGTTTGACTTGGTTAACTCACATTAAAACATAAATGTACATGAAGTCTGGGAAGAGGCTTAGAAAGTTCCTCTTTCTTGTCTAAAACAATGAAACAAAAAAGCTGAAAGAAGAGGTGTGGCTTCCCAGTTATGACCCTAAAGGGGGGTACTGAGGCTGCCACTGATACCAGCAATGTGTTTTCTGGGTTTACCTTCCTGTTTTGTCCATTATGTATGTGCCTTAGGACCATCCTCCCCTAGGGCAGAACGGAGTTCTCAAACAGCTTTATAAACATGGGAGTAGTGAACTCAGTCTGCGTGGTTGTGCTTATTTTCAGAAAGCAGATGGAGGGCTGGTGTCTGGTCAGGGTCACCACCATAGCCAAACTCAGGTGGGATGTGCTGAAGAATGGTTTCTTGTATGAACCACCACACTGACCATGAGGTATCTTTCATTCCTAATGCATGATGAAATTTATAGGTTCCTCCATAATCACAGGTGGGATCCAGACAACATAGCAGAAGGTGCTGGAGAACAACATTGGAACTCAGAAGAAATCTTCATAAGCAAATGAACTCAGCATTAAGTGACAGGACTAAGCGGTGGAGACAGAGGTGACTCTGAGAAAGTTAGAAACAGGCAAGACAAGCCCCAGATTCTCTGTTTACAAAGAAAGAAAATCTAATATATAAAGTTAAGCATGAATTGCTGAGAAGGGTTAAATCAGTCAATGCATTTTCAAATGTCCTGTGAAACTGCTGCATAATTGCAAGAAAACCACTTTGCAGACACTCTCTGTGTAGTGTTGGCCCTTGCTGCTCAACAAACCGAATTTGAACGTCCCTTTGTAGCTCTCTAATAAAGCTGCCTAAGCTGCCTATCTAAGATCCATGGGGATGGCCCAGTTCTCTGATGTAATTTCCAGCATCTCCCTTGCTGTTTCTGGGATGTGACTCTAAGGGATGTCACTCAGTGACATGTCTGTACAGCTTTTAGAATAAAATAATTTAACAAAATGATACAAATGAGATTTTCCTCTTATAGAGTCACTAAATACAGAAATGTCTTTCAAGTTTCTAGAGTCCTTCAGAAATGTATCTCCTTGGTTTAGATTGACACTACACTTCTAAAATGCTGACACTAGTCTTCCTCTACCCACTGCTTTGTTTACATTTTAATGCTGTGTATCTTTTAACATAACAAAAACCATTCTCCACAGATCACAGTGAGGTATCTGGTTCAAAGCCCTCATTTTACATCTTAGAGAATAAATCAAACAAGAAATTAAGTTGACAGATCAAATTCATGATGATGATGATGATGATGAAGATGATGGCAGTGATTTTGCACTTCTGAAGCTTAAACCTAGAACATTGTACATACTAAACATGAGCCCAATTGCCAAGCTATACACTCATCTTCACGCTGCAGAGTAATTGGAGAACCTCGGTTCTTGATTCTTTTCTCTGAGTATCTCTATCAAACACAACTTGATGTTGGATTTACTCTGCTTTATCAAGCTACCCTTTTCTTATTTATGTGCACGTTTTTAAAGCAAAATAATACTTATAAAAATCACTCAATGTAGTTTCTGAAAACATTTCAAGCATTCAACAAATGTTGTATGAATGTGCAATTTATAGTTTTTCCAAGTAAATCAGAAGACCTTGAAAATGTCCATTTTTTTAATTTTTCATGATATTACAATTGCACTCACAGCCTTTGTAGACAGATTCTAGGCACTAGATACTTGCTGCTTTCTCATTTGCTGATTGAAGCTGAGAAGCAGCCTCAATATTGTGCTCATTCGTGGGAAGAAGAAATCCTGACATTAAAGCAATAAAGTGAACCATTTCCCCTACAGAGTTAGTCTAACACTAATAAAAGCTCTGTGTTTCACTGTCATCCTCCTCTCCCTATTACTCTCATATATTTCATGCTGAATGTAAATGCCAGGAATTATTATTTATCTGTGTGGTCAAGAAATATATTGCTACTGAAGGAATATATCCAAGGGTTTCCAGTAAGGGAAACCTTGGCCACAGAGACCCTTTCCTTCCTCTACGTACAGGATCTTGTAGGAACCACAGAATAGTAGAAACCAAAAAAAAAGTAGCATCCAGTCTTGTTTTCCTGATTCCAACTCTTGCTTCTACTCTCTAGAGAATAAACCAACAAAAATGTTGATTTTGAGGAAACTATTGTAGAATCTCTGCAAACTAATTCTCCTTAATGAAATCATAATTTTGTCAAAGCAGTCCTTTTCATAAAAAGGTAATGCAAAGAAGAATCTATTCTCAGAACAAGAAATTTATCTGATTTATCCAAACCTGTGATTTTTACAAGTGTGCATCAAAATTATCTGGAGGTGCGACATAGCAGTTTCTTCTTAATTGAAACATTGCTTTAAGGGGAGAGAGGGAGAGAGGCTCATGAGATTATGAAAGTAAAGAAAGGTTGAGTTTCTGAGTAAGTGAAGGGTTCTTGAAAGTCGCTCACAAGCTTTATAAAAGGAATAAACAACTGTGGGGATGGGGCGAAGACTCTCACCAGCTAAGCTGTAAGAAGAAATGTCTTCTACACACCTGCGAGTTGTGCCGTAGAAGCCACACAGGGACACAGAATTAAATATCATCATGGAACATCAATGTGGAGCTCTTTATTTTTTTCAGGTTGAGGAACATTGACACATTAGCAATTTTGAATGTTGGCCATTATTTTATTACTGACACCTTGGTGCCTCCTTCTAATCCTCTTATTCCCTGTTCCTTATTTAAAAATATAATTACATCAGCCTATGGAAATATATCCAAATCTGTAAATGATTACTGGCTAATTAGTCTGGAAGGTAATTTTTCTGTAGGAGTTAGTTTTTCTAAATATTAATGAGCAATTAGCATTCTATTCTGAAAACAGATGACATTGAGTTGAGGGTGAGTAGAATGAGGTGAGGAATAAAATGATATTCACATAAACATGCTCCATTATTGCCCGTTACTATGTGGGCTTCTATTTTTTGAAGGCTGATAAATAGCAATTTGAATGAAGGTAAATGAGCCTGTTGCAGGGTGACCCTCATAAATAAATGAGTCACCTGACAGGAAAGGAAACAAACAAATAACAAATACAACTCTGATTAAGAGAAGCATGTAAATGTCAGTGTTGTTATCACTGATAAGAGGCCAGAATGTGACTTCAGCTTGAGATATCTCACAGCATAATGTACTCATAAGTATATGTCTATAATTTTAGAATTTCATAGTGTTAAATGTGGTTCACTTAAAAATAATAGCTCCATGGTGAAATAAATTTTGAAATTGTTGGGAAGCAATCATAATGCACTTAGTGATTTCTTTTTCGGTGTATTGACTGTAGGTTATAATTAAAGCTTTAACTGCCTCTCCAGATCTCTGCTAAAATTTCCTACCTAGAAGCAGCCTTTTACATTCACCTCTGATTTCTCTGATTGTGCTGTTTCTACACAGTATAGTGTAGCATTTTACAAATGCTAGTCAATTTGGTCCCTTCTCCTGCTCAAAGTGCATTCGGGAATTTTTATATTTACATATTTTCTAATATTGCCAACTTGCCCTTCCCTAATTCTATTTATTTTCCCTCTTGCTTTTATTTGGTAGGATATAGCTAGATGTCTCTCTTATGTAAACTTTGTTTGTGTTCAGTTATTTTTCTCAAAAACTTCTTTTTACTACCCTTATTTCTTACAAAATACTATAAACACCCCTTAGAAGAAGTAAGTCTCAATTCATAATGATATATCTCTTTAGGTAATCAGCTATTTAATGTCTGTCTTTTTTTTTCCTGGAAACATCTAAAAGACATTGCAAAAGATTGCTGTCTTATTTATCATAGCCCAGTGTTTGTGGTATGACTGATGCATATGGGACAAATAATAAATATTTATTTAATGCCTGAGTAAGTTGTGAATCGCTGGCAGTGCTCAAGATCGAGAATGCACTTGGAACATTGGGATTTTTAACTTCCAGCTTAGAAATTATAGTCCACAGCATACATCTTGAGAAATACTTTTCTGAAGTCAATTCTACTCCTCCTAAGTGTGAAAAAAGGAATATACGTTATAACTAGATTTCAAGCTCTGACTAGCTGTGTGACCACGGGCAAAGTTATTTCAAGCTTGAGAGTCACTTGTAGAGTGATGAGGCTTCACCAGATAATCTGTGCAATACTTCACAGCACCCACGTTCTGAAGTTCTAATTATATAGAAGGAGTACCACTTACACTTTGGTCATGGCTAAAGCTCTTAAAGAGCACATTGGTTCAGACTGACTTCATTTCACTTCAGGGCATTATAGTCTAGTGGTAGTACATCCAGAAAAGGAAGGTTGCAGCTTATCCAGCTGATCACGAGCTATTTTACAATATTCTCCCTGGTATCTTTTTTGGGAGAAAGGGGGTAGCTTTTGATGGATATGTAAAGGACTAGATTTGAATATGGTTGAAAGAGGTCCCAGGAGCATTAATTAATAGATCAGCTGCAATAATGAGGACAGAGGCCAGTGACAGCCAACAGGCTCTGTCCTTTTTCCTGCTCAGTTGCACATTCATCAGTGTCTTGGATAAGATGTAAGAGATCAAGATCATCAAATAAGTAGGTGACATGATGACAGGGATATGTTAGACGACAGAATCAGAACTCAAGTGACCTGACCAGCCTGGGGAAATTAACTGTACCCAAAATGGACAGAAACAAGGTAAGAGGAAAACCGAATTCAGAGCTGGTCATGGTGGTACATAATGACAATCCCAGCGCTCAAGAATCTTAAGCAGGAGAAATTCGAGTTCAAAGTCAACCTGGATTACATACTGAGACCTGTGTGTAAAACAAAACTGACTAAATAAATGAATAAATAAATGCTGTGAAAATAGTCACTTTTTCCAACAGAAAAATCAGATAACCACAAAAATGTGTGCATACATATCCATTTTAATGGGTGTATGATCATATGAAGGTTATGTTCGTGTAAAGATGAACATTTTATATAATGGCAGGTCCAAGGTAAGATGATCATCGATATGGAAGTTTACTGCAATCTGGCATTTAGTTACTAGAAACTTAACATGCTAACATGAGACGGGCATCACATGATTTCCAGTCAGTGCAGCAACACTAAAATTAGAAATTTTAAGAGCAGAAGATACAGTACAATATAGTTTGAAACAAGCAAATACTAAGTGAAAGACCTGGAGCAGGAGGGTACTAACTGAATAAACAGCATGATTTTGGTGACCGCCTTTCTCCTACCCACTGTAAATCAGGATCATACACCTGTCTGATTTGATCCATTTGTGCTAGAATGTCCTTTTCCATTTATTTGTTTTGGTGCCATTGTGTATGCCTATCATGAGGCAAAAGCTTCTATGAGAGGGTCTTTGAATCTATTTAATTTGTTGAGAAGCTCTCATTGTCTAGTGAGAATCTATCCCCTGGAATAAATGAGCTGGCATGTCCATGAACGCATTCTCCCTCTTTAAAAATCTATACTGTTGTATAACAAGACCATGTAGTTTGCTTTGTTGAACCCGGAGATATATATATATCAGATAGATAAATGAACAAACTATCTATGTATTATATATAGCTTTCCATACATGGAATTTGCCAACACCACAGATGATCAGGTACATTTTGAGGACATATTTTCAGAAGTCACTTGAGGGAGAACCCACACTACATACTCAATTTTGTCATGGAGACTGTAAAATCCTTTTAAACATTATTTGTTCCATATATTCTTTTCATAAGTTTAGTTCTTATACAAAAAATCAAAAGATTCTCTGACAAATATTCTCTGATCTTTCTTCTTGGAGTTTAAGCTGCATGTTATACTAACTCATAAAGCACCTCAGATGCGCTCTATAAAAATACCACTCTTTCATTATAAAATATCTCATATCTTCTTTTTTCTTAAAATATTTAGTGAAGAAAGAAAGAAAGAAGAAAGACAGCAAAAGAAAACAATGCCTAAATTAATCCCTGCCTCCTCCGCATTTCTGTAGAATTCTTGTTTTTCCCTATTTTCTCACCAATTTATTTCTGGTGTAATAGAGGCATTTGCCAATCAAATGAGCCACCAACTCAAAACAGAGGGAAAGTTTTTATGTGCAGGTGAATGTGTCTGCCAATTAATCAAAGTACTTCCCTTTTGTACTCTATTTCTACAGAACCTCTTAGTGAAAACAGCAAGATTAGATCTATTATTGAAATCTTTCTGGTATGCCATTATCTGCCTATAAACACCAGAACTTCTATGGCATTACATTTTTTCTTTTGTTCAAATATGTGTAGAAATAAATGTGAAACCTATTTTCTCTTTGCAGCACACTTGGAAAGTAAAATCTACCTACCCTGAAGTGTCGTTGAAATGGAAGGGAAAAAATAAACAAACTCATAGACTAAAGAAAAGGAGAGGGATAACAGAGTGAAGATGATTGAACTGCCCATTAAGGCTCTAGGGTTCTGTAAAGATAGAAATCACATATCCAGCACATCACTTCAGTTGACATGTCTGTTTACAATATGCAGCTTCTCTGCTGGCAGAAGAGAGCTGTGTAAGAAATCATGTTGTGATGTCCCTCATATCTTTGTTTGGAAATTAAAGAGTTTCATCCAAAAATATTTGGATGATTTAAGAATGAATGATTGAAAGAGAAATGTGCATAAAATTCTGCCTTGGTATGTGCTTCAATTGTTTCAAAATGTAAGAGTCTAGAGGGTGAACAGTGAAGCGTTTTCTTTCTTTCAAGCCCCTTGAATACTGTTTAGCGTCACCCACACTTCAGGCTGATTTTTTAGACTCTATGGTGATTCTATTGTTTTACAATTTTGTCTTCATTTTATCTTTTTATTGTCTTGCTTTTACACAGATTGTTAGTAGTTTTTTAGGCACAGCACCAGGCTCCATGCCATAGAGCAACAACAGGCTTCCCTGGCCTAAGAAAACCATTGTTTAGTACATGTCCATAATAAAAATCAGACCATTTAGAGTCTTAAACACTTCACAAATATCACTATATTTAATATTCACAGTGACTAAATAATGGAATTACAGTGATATTCTTATTTTGTGCCACATTATTCCTGTTTGTGCATAAGAAAGGGATCTTATAATCAAGGTCACTAAAGCAGAAACAAGTTACAAATCTCACACAAAATGGACATGCAACCAAATAGCCCAAATGTATTCTAGTTCTGGCAGCCTATCTCCAGCATGTTCATAGCCATAGCTATTCCATTTTGTTTCTATATTCTTCTCACTACAGATAATGGAGTTGGTTCTTGGTCTGATTTTCATTGTGTAGGCTACTATGTGACACAGGTTTTAGTCAAGAAATAGAAAGCAATTTGATGAAACAGATTAAATTTGTGGTGGTAATGAAGGGCAGAACAAAGCCCTTGAACATAGATTTGATTGAGTACCTCTTCCAGGATATTCTGTGCTTAACCAGAAATCTCCATATTAGCCTTTAAGCTAATAAGCATGAGGGACCAGATTTAGAATATTTATCTGAACTAGTGAATCAGTGTCTCTGAGGAAGGAGACTTCAGTTACTTAAAAAAAAGTTTTGGCTTAAAAAACTAGATTATTGAGATAATTCCTAAATTCTTCACGTGAAAGTCTCCCACAGCGTAACATTAGAACAAAGAGATTCTATTAAGAGAGAAGATAAAGAGCGTGGCTTGACAAAGAATTGGAGTACAATGGGAAAATCAGGTACTCTAAGTGAACTAGCTTTGCATTTATTTTCTCATCTGTGGTTGATGATGCCTTTGAGATCCTAGGAATCTGGAAGCATGATAGAAGATAGATCAACCTGGCACAAATTAGACAGCTCTGAAGTCAGTGCACCCCTTGTCTCTCAATTGCTATTTTGGTTGTGGATAGAATATGTATTCTGCAGAATTTTAAAATCCCTTCAAAAAGTATTTCTTTGGTGTCATGCAAGTAGCTGAGTAAAACATCTAAGGCAGCACATTCACAGTAGGCACTTGTCATGACTGGTTTGCACTAGAGTTTTTTTTTTTCTTTTTTTACTCCTTTTACTCTTTGCTCTTTGGGGGGCCTGTCATTCAGCTCCAAAATAAATCACACACATAGAGTCTTTTTCTTTTTTATAAATGCCGAGTCTTGTATGTATCTTGATACGTTGCTGATAGTATGTATCAGTTGTAGTCTTCTAGTGGAATCTTTAAAGCCTCTAGTATATAGGAACATGCTGTCTGCAACTAGGGATAATCTGACTCTTCTTCTATGTATATCCCTTTTATTTCTTTTTCTTATCTCATTGCTTTA
>LOJH01064485.1:0-10592 GCA_001685095.1 Ellobius talpinus
CTTTATTTGACCAATGAAAGTAAGACATAGACAGAAGACCCACCTACATCACTCATCAAATGTCCTTATCAAATTTCGAATGTAACCGTGCTCTGAAACGCCATCACTCACATCCTAAAGCCCAAGTTTGTTGCTGTCTTTACAGCTGAGGCCAACTGTCCAGCCCACTGTGTCCCTTGCACCAGATCTCAGCCTCAGGCAAAAGCTGAAGTTAAGCTGGGAGAAGAAGTCAGGACCTTGCAGTGAGGTGGGAATTTTAAATTTGGTGCAGAGAAGGAGGTGATCTGGCCCATTGTGGAGATAAGAACATCAGGTCCCTTGCCCCGTAAATGCACAAAGCAACTACCAGATGATAAGCCTTCCTACGTGCTTTGGAGCAGCATTCTGGGCTCGTCGGGCAGTCAGTGAGATTCAGAACCAAACTGCTCCAGTTCAAATCCCAGCCCTGTCACTCAACAGCAGAGTGTCTTAACAAGGGATTTCGTGTTCTAGCACCCTACCAGTTTTTGACATGGAAGTCGCACTGGTCCCTACTTCTGAATTTGGTGTCAGGATTCAATAGACTATCTAGTAAACCTTCAATAAATGGTAGTAGTTATTACATTTCTCACTTACTATGTTTTATCTGAATTAGGGAGAAGTTGCAAACTGTTTCCATCCATCCTGACCCACTGACCACACAGTGTGTGTCCTTTGCCTTCTTCTACTCACATAATAGGCTGGTAGGTCTTAACAGTGAGCAAAGCAAAATAAAAGTAAGTCAGTTACAGAAAGTTGGCCCTGTGTCTACACTAACACCATCACCAAGCTCTAGCCTGCCACAGCTCTCCCTGAGTGTGGAAAAGTACACAGAGAGGGAAAATTTTCACGCGTATTTACTGGCATAGCTCTCCAACACATTTCTCACTTCTTACAGTATGCCATGCAGTGACACCCCCCCAAGTCAATATACAACCACGTTGGTCATTGTACTCCTCGGCTGTCTGTCCATCTGTTGTGTGTATTTGAATCTGCTCTCCCCGCCCCTTGATGAAGAGCATTCAGAACTCATTTTCTGCTTTTACTAACGAGCAAGCTGGAATGTATGCCCTTGCAGGTAAACTTTCAACTGGGTCTTCTCTCTCTGGGCGATTCCCAGGGGTGCTTCAAGGACCAAGCTCTTTCCTTGTGTATAGAACTGACAAGATCACTTTGCTGTCCTGATGTAGCAGGTGACCCTGGAACCCAAAGTCCAAGTGTCCCACTGTCTTAAGTGCCACCTTCACTACTTTTCAAACACCCGTGTTTCCGGGAGGGACGCTGGAAATGCAGTTCCGCCACTCGTCCTGGATCTGAGTGACTTTACCTTTGTACAATCATTTGCACCTCATCATTACCTCTTCCTTCAGTCTCATTATCCTCTGACTTGCTCATTATCATTTTCAGGGTAAAGAAGCTTCTATTTGTTGATGGTCAAATGTTATCATTTTCCTTAGTTTCTCCAAGTCCTTTTCTTCTCCCCCAGCACCCCATGTCTCATGTTATTCAACTGTGAATTTCTTCTATTTTCAAAGTCTTCTCTAGATGGATCTCTTGAATTCCTCTAGAAATTACCATTGATACAATGTGAGGTATCACATGGGAACAGATCTAACTTCTGCCTACACAGATACCACTCACTAGAAGAACATTTCTCGCTCAGGGAAAGCAGTGGCTCATGGAAAACTCTTAACTACTGTGGGGTTCAGTGATGAGGTTGCTGTAGACACAGGGTTCAATAGTGGAATTTTTCTTTGTTTTTATCACTTATATGGCCCAGGAGCCAAATATGTATTGATGGTCTTTATCAAATAACCAGTTCTTTCTTACAGAACCAAGATGTTGCAGCATTATGTGGGAGGTTTGCATGTACACCTGGGGTTGCTGCAATGCTGCAGCATTATGTGGGAGGTTTGCATGTACACATGAGGTTGCTGCAATGCTACAGCATCATGTGGGAGGTTTGCATGTACACATGGGGTTGCTGCAGTGCTGCAGCGTCATGTGGAAGGTTTGCATGTACACCTAGGGTTGCTGCAATGCAGCAGCATCATGTGGGAGGTTTGCATGTACACCTGGGGTTGCTGCAATGCTGCAGCATCATATGGGAGGGAGGTTTGCATGTACACCTGGGATTGCTGATGAGATTTCATCCAGAGCCTCCTTGTGTCTTCCTGTGCTTCTGTCATCATCCTGGATTGCAGAGGCTTCTCAATTATGTTTTGCTATATGATAAAATTAGAATTCTCTTATTCTTCGTCAGGAGCCATAACCATTTATTTCATTATCTGTGTATCAGTCTTGACAGGGGCTGTGATGCCTTCCTGGGACAGCCACTGTTTGCCTTTGGAATCCTCCACTTCATTCCGTACTGTCACACTCCCTTTTCCCCATGATTCCTTGTATGTGTCAATTTCTTGTCAGCATTCATTGCTATTCCAACATACACAAGATAATCAACTAATAAGGAAGAAAGGGTTGCTTTGGCTCTTGGTTTCAGAATATATATGTACTTGGTTCCGTTGCATTGGCCCTGTGGTAGCAAAGTAAATCATGGCAGAAACATGTGATGTAGAGGGCCTGTTCAACTCATCATCATCAAAAGGCAAGAGGGGAAAATGAGGTAGAGCCCTAGTAATACCCTTGAAGGATATCCCTGAGATAAAGCCTTGCCTTGAGCTGCAAGCAGTTCTATTTAGTTGTTTCAAGAATTCGGTCTGTAGACTCATGAGCAGCTACACCAAAGGAGATTGTGTAAAAACAATATAGAAATAGTTCTAACTTCTATTTTTATAAGGACCATATTCTAGATACCATTAAAGTTTTCATAGCCTGTCTCTCAGGGCTGGAAAAATGAAATATATTTGGGTACCAGCTATTATTTTCTAATGGAATGAAGTACTTCATAGAAGAAAATGTCCTTGAAGGCCTGTACTAAATTCCAAACTTTTTTTAGGTTTTTTTTTGGGGGGTATGGTTAGTATTTTACTTTTATTTTCTGTGAATAAGTCTTCTGCCTGCAGGCATGCATGTGTACCACAGTACCTGTGGACACCAGAGAGGGTATTGGATCCTCTGGAATTGGAATTGCAGATGTTTGCTAACTGCCTTTGGGTTCTGGGAATAAAACCAAGGTCCTCTAGAAGAGCAGCCAAAGCTCTTAACTGCTGAGCCATCTCTCCAGTCCCTACATTCATTCATTCATTCATTCATTCATTTATTTAAAATAGCATCCCTGCCGCAGAGAACTTCCAACAGCCACTGCAGGGGCTGGATTGGGTTTCGGAAGGGTCACTGGGCTAGAGTTACATCGGCTACCTCCTGCCTGCTTCCTATCCCATATTTTCCTGACATGGGTATCATTCTGTTGAGAAGACAGGAAAATGTGCCGTGTTGACTCCCTGCAATAAGTATCTATCAAGGATTAAGACCACTCATAGAAATGTGATGTGTGTCTTCTCTCCAGGAAGCTGAATTTCTGGCCATCATTAAGATCAATGTAAACAGTTCAGTAAGTTTATTCCAATGGTACCTTAGTACCTTGAATGCTGTCATTGTTGTTTTCTGGGACGGGGCCCCATTATATAGAGCAGGCTGAATTCACAGGCTCTACCTGCCTGTACCTCCCAAGTGCTTGGATTAAAGGTGTATGCCACCACGCCTAGCCTATTTTGAACTAAGTGGGAATGGGAGAAGGGAACACCATCTAGAGCTGATCTCTAAATCCTGACTTTCGTGTGATGCCGCACCAACTGACTTTGTTTTAATGAGTGTCGCTGCCAACTAGGTGTCCCTTGGTTCTTTTTCGTGTTGTATGTGTCATTTTGCTGTGGCAGTTTCCTCTATAAAAGAACAGTTATGGGAACATGGAGAGAAGATGCAGGGGTGCTGTGGGAGACTCAGTTCCTTTGGCCCTGTCTCCAGAGTAACTCCTGAGTCAAATGTTTGCTTTTAGAAAGAGTGTATTTGAAGAGCTATAGATTGTGCTGAAAATGTTTGTTTTACAGTTTTATTACATAAACTTTAGAATTTTTATGCAAAATATTTTCAGTACAGAAAAGTTTAACTTTTCAATAGTTTTTCTTCCTGTCAGCAGTGTGGCAAAGAAAAAGGCCACACTGTATATTCAGTTGTCTTTCACTTGCTTGGTGCAAAGAGTTTTCTGATGTGGGAGGCAGAGATTGAAATTCTGTGTCTCAGGATGCGTTCCTCTTTTGTCAATATTAATCTGGTGCAAAGCGCTTTTCCACAAAGAGTGTGGAAAGGAAATCTTTGCGTTCACAGTGAGCCACCGTCAGTTAAATAAGCAAAATGGGACAAAAGGGAAACCTGTACTGCGGAGATTTTTTTCCATGCAACATTTTATCTTGAATGATTCTGGTACTGTCTATCAGGAAATATATGTCTTCCTGGTAACGGAAATAATGCTTCCCTCATAGCAAGACAAAATGGGCAAGAGTGGGACTTTCTCTGGATGTTATTAAGGCTGAATGACAGTCTTCTGTCCTTGATGCCTGATGTGTCTCCTCATCCACGCCTATCAACAGACACTGCTGAGTTAATTTTACATTCATACTTTTATTACTTAGAAATAAAATGTTGCTATAATCAAAAATCTAAAGTCTGCAGATTAGCTGACATTTTTATGTCTAAGAATGAGTTTTCCTCAGAATTTATAGTACAAAGGTTATGCTGATTAAATTTCGAGTTGACCTTGGCCTAACCATAGTCTCTCTTGTCCATATATTTTAAGTAACTGCAAAATAATTAGCATTTATGCGAGTGCTTTGGGCTTGATCCAATGTATTTAATTTAATCAGGATGGAAAGGAAGTCAGAATTCCCTTTTTCATCTTAGGATGGTGAAAATGTAGAGGATACAGCCCAGATATGGAGGATGGATCTGGGATAAGCGGGGTTCCTTTTCAAAGGCATCGTTATTGTCAAACTTCACTTAGAATGCATGAGTCAGGGAAGGAAGGCCCAGAGAGTGAAGAGGTAAAAGTGCTGGCCTCCTTGAGAGGTGCCTCATTTGCTCATGTACCATGTCATTGTCATCAAAGCCTGTTCATTCAGCTGGGTCTGCTCTCACAAACCTTGTAATCACAGTTCAGTTCTTTTGGGCTGAGGCCAGAGGATCTTTACGAGCTTGCACTCATAGGAACTTCTTCCTCTACCTAGAATATGCTCTACGTACAGAGAAGGGATAGCTTGCCCTCCCCTGTTGGATGGTACTGGTCATCAAGCAACTTTCCCATCACAGATGAGGTGAACTGCAGGGGCATCTCTTCTTAGACTCAGTTTCCCTGAGGACTGACGATAGAAAACCCTGTTTTATTTAAAAGAAAATGTACTACAGAGTCAAATGCAATGTTGTTCTTTATTTGAAAACTCTCAAGCAGCAAATTTCAAAGGCATGTCAGTTTTGAGGTGGGTCTCCATGGGTCCTTATTCTTTCTATTCCTCCGTGTTGGGTATGTGAGGAGGAAGTGGAAAGCTTTGGCCTCCATTCCACCAGCTTTTAGGCAGCTCAAGTTCACGAGTTGAATCTGCACCACTTTCAAACACACATGGTCCATCCTGGGCAGGTTTCCAAAGTGTCAGATCTGCTTCTGCACCTAAAAATAGTGTGTTTGGTTTGTTTGTTTGTTTGTTCGTTCATTCATTTGTTTGTTTTTGGTGGTCCTGTGAATCAAACTAAAGGCCCTGTTATTGCTCTAACCTCAAATCCATGCCTAGCTCTAGGTTTGTTAGTTTTCATTTGGGGTGTTTGTTTGTTGTTTTTGTTTATGGATTTTTGACACATGTCTCATGTAAGCTTAGACTGGTCGAAACTCATTATGAACCCAAGGATGACCTCGATCTCTTTGTCTTTCTGCCTGTATCTCCCAAGTGCTGGAATCAGGTGGATAAGCCACTACAGCCAGTTTCAGCACTTGCTTGTTTTGAAGACTGGGCTCTTTATGTAGCTCAGGTTGGTCTTGAATTTATTAAGTGCCCCTGGCTCGTCTCAAGCTTATGATCCTCCTGCCTCTACCAGCCAGGTACTGGGGTTAGCATTGCACACCACTATGCCATCATCTTCTGGTTTTAATTGGATTGTTTGCTCAGGAAACCTCAATCTTAAAGCACGTTCTTGAGATAAATGGTCGTGCGTTCAAGTTCAGGTCCCTGTGCTAATCTCTTAATTTCTTAAAACATCATGGTCTACACAGGGAGAGTGCCATCCATGTCTTACCCCACAGGGAAGGTGCCATCTCTTACCTCATTCAGGCTGTAGAACAGTGACTGCCATACTACACAAGCGGTTGGGCATGAAAAGTGTTCAGACCAGGCCAGGTGAATGCTTCTTTTTTTTCACCTTTGCTGCTATTACACTGTAGAATACCTTCTTGTCCTTGAGTCTTTCGTGAGAGTCAATCTGGACCACTGCCCGTCACATATATACCCTCGTATCCCTTAGAGATGCTCAGAATTCAGCTTCTGGGAGAACGATTTCTTGACGGTGTGTGCAGCATTAGTTATATGGCACTTTGTCGGTGCTGGGGCCTTTAAATGTACCGGGGCAGGAGAAGAACATTTTGTGATACCCATGCAAGACACAGGAGAAAGCCACTCAATGAAGATCGGACCAAGAATGTTTTATTTGCCTGTGGTCAAGAGCGGGCCCGTACCAGAAAGAAATCTAGAGCCGGAAGCCAGGCAGGAAAGGATAGGGTTTATAGACCCCAAACCCACAGTTACATCATACCAGAAGCAAGCCTGGGGGCAGAAGTGTTTGGGATTTTCCATTCCATTGATTAAAATCATTTGTTTCATGTTGTAAAACAGCCAAGCTTCAGGTGGGGTTCCTCAGGGTGTGGTTGGCCTGGCTGGGTGAAGACAATTTTCCTACCATATGTCAGGACTGTAATGAGCCCCACAAAGACAACACTTCCCTTTCCCTCGCTTTGGGTAATAAACAGCATCCGTATGACCCAGCCTGTTTTGTTGGTACTGACGAGGATGCTGGGGAAAGACTATAATAAAACATAGTTCCTGTGTTTTCAAGTGCAGCTGTTTTATTTGAAAGAGTAATGACCCGCAGCAGCGAATAATGTATGGTGTATTTTCCTTGGTTATCCTTGCCACTGGTATTGCTTTGTCCTCTTGGTGTCCTGGGCTTAAATAAGGACACCTTTCCATTTGTCTTTCGGCCAAGGAAGACATTGATTGTCAGTTTTATAAGGGAATGCTTGTGTATATGTCTGGGGCTGGGGGTGTGTGTCTGGTGTGTGTGTGTGTGTGTGTGTGTGTGTGTGTGTTACATATATAGATGTCAGAGAACATTATTTGAGGCAGGGTCTCTTTATTGTTTTTCCACTGTATACATCAGGCTAACTGACCCAGGAGTTTCTGGGAAATTTTCAATTTCCACCATTTATCTCCTTGTAAGTTTCTATAATTACGGATAATGGCAACTGGTGTTTCCACGGATCCTGGGCATTCAGACTCTTCCCTCATGCTTGGACTGCTAGCATTTTTACCTTTCAAGTCATCTTCCCAGTCCAAGGACTAGACTCTGTTAAGGTGGATTATAGAATTTCTCACTGTGTAACTTTTTCAAAGACTATATATGAAGCTGGAAAAATCCAAGCAGTTTGTAAGGGACCGAGGATCTCTGGGTAGAGGTGGGTATGACCACCAGTTTTCTTCAGCACGTTTGTATTTTTAGAATGATCCACAAGTATCTCTGATACACGGTATTTGAAAATAAGTCTGACACTTGCATTGTACGTAACAAGTGGTATGCACTGAGCTCATCTGTTCGTATCTGGTGAATGGCTCATAGTTCTAATGAATATCCGAGAGACACATCACCAGAGTGATGGCATTGGCATCCACTATACTGTGTGTACCTTCTGGCATTGCTCGTGATACAGTCCTGTACTGAAGCTTCTCACTGATTATGATATGGCTTATTCATGGAGCTCTTTTTTCAAAGTGAGGGAGAATAGAAAGACAAGACAATTAAGATTCAGGGAGGGAAAAGAAGCCTCTTGCTCTGGAATCTGACTTGAACTCAGAAACCTCAATACAGATCCAAAGCTAACGTGAGAAATAGTATCTGCTTCCGAAAGCCACCTCCAACAAGAATGATCAAGTGCACTGCGCTCACTCGGGGCCTTGAGTGTAACTGTGGCAGCACCCTTTCTCCTCCCTAATCTAAACCATACACCCCATGAAGCTACCTTGCAGTTTCATTCACCAAGAGAAATTCTTTAAACTTTAAAAAAAGAAATGAGCTCATCTATGTTTTTACTTAGTTTTTAAACTTTAACTTTTAAACTTTACTTAATCTTCAACCCATTCTACAGAACACATCCTTGAATACAAAGTGACATTAAATGCAGAGAATCCCATATGCAGCCAGAGTAGACACCTAGCTGCTGATATCGAGAGCCATGCCCACATCCCGGATGCTTGCTGCTCTTTGTCTCTGCATGCCAGCATGGGAAGCATCTCCCATGATTCATCACTCTGTAATAATCTCCCTAACTTGGCTTCTCTCTGACTCCTCCTGAAATTCTGTTTCACAGAATACTCAGGAATCCAATTTTACCTGAGTGAGGTCTCTAGGGAGGAAGGGCTCCTCGGGTTGGTGGTGATGGCTAGTGATGGGCTGCATCTCTCTGCCACCATTGAAAGACATATATTGGCATGCCAAATTTTTTCTGAGATTTTGTGTAAATGTGATTTAGCTTTGTCTTTTTTACTTAAGATATTATGTGTAAAATTGTTGACTGAGGTTTCTCCCATCAGGTCCCACAGCCATTTAGTCCCAAATAAACACACAGAGGTCTACCTTAATTATAAACTGATTGGCCTAGTATCTCAGGCTTCTTATTAACTCTTATAACTTATATTAGCCCATAATTTTTGTCTGTGTTAGCCACATGGCTTGGTACCTTTTTCGGCGAGGCAGTCACATCTTGCTTGCTCTTTGTCTGGCTTCCTCTCTGTCTGGGTGACAACTGCAGACTGAAACTTTCCTCTTCCCATAATTCTCATTGCCACNTAGCCACATGGCTTGGTACCTTTTTCGGCGAGGCAGTCACATCTTGCTTGCTCTTTGTCTGGCTTCCTCTCTGTCTGGGTGACAACTGCAGACTGAAACTTTCCTCTTCCCATAATTCTCATTGCCACACCTCTACTTCCTGCCTGGTCATCATCACCCCACCTATACTTCCTGCCTGGCTACTGGCCAATCCACAATTTATTAAAAATAATACAAGTGACAGGATAAAAGACTATTGTCCCACAGCAGAAAATAGATATAAATCAATAGATGATGGATGGATGGATAGATAGACATACAGATAGACAGATGATAGGTAGGTAGGTAGACAGACAGACAGAGAATTAGATGATAAATATATGACTGATACATAGATGATAGATAGATAGGTGATAGAGATATAGATGATAGATATAGATATATAGATGGTTGATAGATAGAAAGATAGATAGATGATAGATAGATAGATAGATGATAGATGGTGATAGATATCTTTGAAAAGAATATGAGACATGAAATGATGTTATATGTATATGCATTCATAAATATGTACATGTGTGTGGACATACAAGCACATATGTAGACATGTATGCATATGCACATGGAGGCCAGAGGTAAATGTTGGGTCTTTCACTCAATTGCTCTCCCACTTATTCTTGGAAATAGAATTTCTCACTGAACTCAGTTCACTGATTTGGCGAGCCTCGCTGCCCAGTGAACTCCAGGTCTCTTTTCTCCTCACCCCTAATGTTAGGGTTTTGGGCTTGCTGCTGTGCCTGGCTTTTCACATGGGTGCTAAGAATCTAAACTTAGGATATTAAGGCCAAACATTTACTGATTCTTCTGTCCTAAAAGTTATCTTTTGGCATTTGGTGGGCTCCCCTTATATACTGTGTAATTTCCTTCGATATTGCTGTGTGCACATCCACAAATGCTGCGTAGTTTAAGACATGCCAGAGTCAGTCACCTGTGCCTTTAAGCTAGTTTGGGACTTTAATAAAGATAATGGTCATGTTTCACCTGCTTTTTCTAAGTGACGAGGAACCCTGAAAATAAAATGCTGTCATGGCAGGGTGAGAGGCAGTAATCATTTTCTTAAATGAAATTATCATTAATAGTTCGAATCATACTACCATTATCTTATCAGATGTCTCCCCACATTTTTCCCTTGAGAGGACCCCAGGCCATTGCAATTACAATGCAAATGATTGCTGGCTTAAAGTTTAGATTTCTAAAACAAATTTCCTGCAGAAGCATGAAAAATGGCCTGTGTCAGCTTAATCATTACATGTATTGCATTCGTAACACTTTATTCTTGACAGCAGCTCATTTCTCGTCCCTCTGTGCAGACCCGGTTAGCTTGAGGGTCACTGACAGACACGCACTCTGCTGCTGTGGGTGACGCAACTCTGCTTGACCCAGCATTTGTCACCACTCTTTCTGTTCAGCTTTTTGTATCATTGACTAAAGTTTGGTAGTGATTTTCCTGATAAGGACCCTCACCTCTCCTTCTCTGG
>LOJH01064487.1:0-10296 GCA_001685095.1 Ellobius talpinus
TACCTGCCACTTCCCAGAACATGGAAGAGAGTTGTTGTTGGTTGGTGGTTTTTTTTTAATGGTTTATGGAATTAGAGTTCTTTGGATGCCCTAGGCATTGTTCTAAGGGTTTTATATAAATTAACAGCTTCAGCCAACCATAGGCCCTATTAGGTAGGTAGCAACACCTCTAATGTAAAGAGCACAGAGCATGCAAGCACCTTGCCCAGGATGACCCAGCTCTGGAGTGACTCCATGGCCCATACTTAGAGCAATGCACCTACATGTTTCCAGGTGAGTGGCGGGTAAGATTTTTAAGGTCCTATTTTGAACTTAGCATTAGTTCTTAAGGCTGGGGAAGTCTGAGGGTCAAAAAGGAATAAAAAGCAACACTTCACAGTGAATGTACTTCCCTAAGTTGGGGTTTCGCCTCTAAAACAGAGCCTTAAAGATAAGAGTTATCTGTCCTTACCCATATAAGGACCTCAGTGTCCTACACTGATTTATAGTCTAGGCTTTCCTGCTTAACTTCACTTATCCCAGTTGACTGTAAGCACGGCTTTTGCTTTAACGGGAGATCTTTTCCTTTATCTATTCCTTCGGGCAGCATACCCTGGCCCACATCTCTCCAGCTTCATATGTTCCGAAGCTTGACACCCAAAATCCCTTTATCAAATGAGATTGCAGCCTCTTTTCCCAACTTAAAGGCAATCGATATCCAGGTACAAGAAATGAAGATAGAGCCAGAGCAACTGCGAGTCCTGGCCTCAGATCCTGGCTGTGTAAGCAAGATAGGGTCCCTGACTTGTGAAAAGATAAGAAGGGTTTCCAGAAAGTGCCCTACTCCAGCCTCCCTCTCGCCCAGAGCCTACCTAGCTCTGGTCCCTCAGGAGCCACAGGCACCCAAAGGCTGCCTGGTGAGCTGGAGGCTAGCGGAATGTGCTAAAAACCGGGGTGAGACCAGACTCTTTTTAGCTTCAAACTATAAAGGTCAAACTGTTGTTTTAGACTTACAGGACCCACCTGAGCCCTGCAGTTTCCTTCACTTGAGGCCATACACAGATCTAGCCAGAGATCTGCAGACAGACTATCCCCTTTCCTTTCCAGACCCAGCTGAGCGGTGATCACTGATTTTACCTTTGTCATTAAACAGAGGATGCCACACATTTCCGTTTAAAATAAGTGAGTTGGAATGTTGAAGCATTGAGGTTGTTATGCCCAAATCCATGGGTCCCCACAAAAGCCAACAAAGGAGACCAAATCCCATATGTAAAAGCAAAGAGTTTATTTTAATCAAGTTTGCAAACTCGGTCTCTCCGCTTGTTCAACATATTGGAATATCTGGAGAGCCCCCGAGCTCAATCAGAATTGGGTTTTTATAGTAGTAAAGGTGGGGATGAGGGGTCTCTGAAGTTCAGGACCCCCGATTGGCTGACATTTGTGTAGGGGTGTCCTGGTGAGGTGCTGGCAGGTGTTTCTATCTACAGTGCTTGAAATGCCAGGAATTTCCTTTGAATGGTCTGCTCT
This sequence comes from Ellobius talpinus, assembly GCA_001685095.1. Lineage (NCBI taxonomy): Eukaryota > Metazoa > Chordata > Mammalia > Rodentia > Cricetidae > Ellobius > Ellobius talpinus. Next base: position 1,507 of record LOJH01064487.1, read on the forward strand.
TGGGTGGGGGTCACATAATCTCTGCACCAACTGTTCTCAGAGGCAGGAAGGCCCACCTGGCTTTGAAGGAAGAATCGATCTTGCAGATGAACCGACTCAGATGAGAACTCCTGGCTAGCTAGCAGAAGAGCGTTTTCCCCAGCCCAGGGAAGCTAGTCACGACCTCAGCATTACTTTCAATTTCATTTTCACAGAACACTGACCAAGGTTCCATCTCCAGCCTTCAGACAGCTACTATGGCTTCCTATTTCCTGGACTCTGGAATTGACATTTTAGAAGAAAATTGAATCCTGAGGAACTTTTTTTTGTTCCAGAAATTAGAAGCCTCTTTGTGGAACCAGTAGAACCAACAACTCAGAGGTCGCAGGATGAGGGAACGTTTGCTCAGGAAGTGAACTTAAAAAATTAAATTTTTAATTATGGGAATGTGTATTCGTCTGTATAGGATACAGGCGCCCATGGAGGCCAGAGGTGTCCAGAGCCAAGCTGGAGTACCAGGTTTAAAATAAGCAAGTTGTCAAAGCATTTGTGAACCTTTGCTATACGGGTACTAGGAAGCGAAGTGAATTCCAGCCTTCTACAAGAGTAGAATGCACGCCTAAGAGCCAAGCCATTTCTCCAGCCCTCATTAACATATTGAAATAAACAACAACAAAAACTTACCAAGCCTTACAAAGGGATTTGGGCTGGGAATGTGACTGGATTGGGAGAGTGCTTGGCTAGAATGCATGGATCCCTGGGTTTAATCTCAGTACCACACAAACTGAGTAGTGCAAGTCCTGGCACTTGGGAGGTGGAGGCAGGAGGATGAGATGTTTGTCATCAGGCTGAGGAGCTAGCTTACTCAGTAGAGAGCTTATCACACAAGCGCAAGGACCTGAGTTTGGACCACTGTCATCTACATAAAAGCATTGAGCTTTTTAATGATCAGTGCTGAGGAGGCCCTGAGACACATGACTGGCCAGCCTACCTGGATGAATCAGCAAGCTCTAGGGTCCGTGAAAGTTCACATGCATGTGTATCGAGACATATGCCACATGCGTACACACGTGCACATATGCCATTATATAGCTATATATATGTACAAATACACACATGTACGCACCCAAGTGCACTTACACACACCCACTACACAACACAATACACCACTCACACACTTAGAATACCATGTGCACACATATACACTACACACTCGGGCAAACCACCATACACACACAGATGAAACACTCTCTCCCCACACAACCCACAATCACAGAAGCTCGAAGATATCCTCTGCTGCACAGAAAGTTGGAGGACGGATGCGCAAGTCTTTGTTTTAAAATAAAATATTAAAGTGAAATAGAATAATTGGATTGGCTGTACATCTCAATGGGCCTCACTCTTCAGACACAGCTCGTGAAGTCAACGCAGTAACCAAAACTGCAGCAAGGGCTTGGCTATGATATTTACAAACCCCATTTATATAAAAGCTAAATAAGCCAGACCCAACAAAAATGCCTGCCCAGTTTACCTAGGACTTTGCAGACGGCTGAGAGAAGGAAGTGTGGTAAATGAAACTCTCCAGTGGAGCAACAGGCACTGCCTGCCGCTCACAGTTGCCTTTTTAATTGAATTCACGGAGAGCATCACCACAGAGTGCACAAGGCTTTGTCCCTCAGAGGTCCAAGCTGCTCCAACATCATTAGCGTGCCATTACTGTCTGGTAAAACAGTGACTCTGACCCCATCCTCTAAGCCTTACTCAGGCTGCACAGAGACGGTGAAACTGGCTTGAAGCTCGCTTTCACGGGACTCCGTGGACAGATAAAAGGCAGTCTAAGCAGTGGCTTTTTCTTTCTTTATTATTGTGTGTATGTTTGCATGATGTGTCACTAACGGTGCCACAGCGCACCTATGGAAGTCAGGGGACAGCTTTGTGGAGAACGTTCTAAGGATCAAACGGAGGTGGCCAGGCTTTAGGCAGCCAGGGTCTTTGCCTTGACCTGTTGAGTCTTCTCACTGGCCTGTCTCATTTTTCATTTGTGCTTGTTTGTTCTAATACAATAACTCTACTTGACAATGAGAGATCTTTCTCAGACTCGAATTTAAGAAATTACTTGCAAGACTAGTGTAACTAGTCTGTATACGCGCGATGCATTTTAAAATCAGGAGTGGTGTTTCGTGGGAAAGGGGTCTGAGTGTATAGTGTGTGCAAATACCATGCTGATTTTGCCAAAACAATAGGCAATTATGAGAATTCTATGGAAATAATGAATGATAACTGCTCCCATCGAAGTCACTTTGCTGTAGTAAACAGAAAGCAAGCGCCACCCTGACTTCAATGCTGTAGAGCAGAAAGGGTAACAAGAATCAGGCTGAGAAAAATGTGTTATCCAAGACCAGTGACTCTAACTCCTCTGTCAGACCTCACACTTGGTTGGAAAGGCTGCCAAGAGATGGGAACTGTCCTGTCTTTGTTTCGTTGTTGTTCTAGTTTTACCTAAACTCTAAACTTTTATGAAATAACACAAACAAAAGTAACTAAAAGACTAACATCACAGGCATTTAGACCCGAATTCTGCACCCTTCGGAAGTTGTAAATACTGGCTTGGAAAAGTTCGTTTCTAGGCGCTATTTGTTTTTGTGGCTGCTGGGATTTGAAGTCAGAGTTTCTCCAGTCCTCTTGCCTGCATTTTAGAAGGCAGGGTTCTCAGTGAGAGGCTCATGAGCATCATGAGTTGGCCTGATGTGTACTGGGTTCCATTGTGGATGGCATGTTGCCCCTTAGAGTTCCTTAGGCCAGATGTGACAGGATTTTGTGACTCCATCAAATGTAAAAGAGCTGATGCTATCCACAGCGGGAAAGTTGTTAGCTGTGCCGAACACATGAATTTACTGTGTTAGCATGGATGGTCTGTAGTCTAACAATACCGTACTGTTCTGTAGCTATGGATTATTAACTTAACATAATCAATAAATGACTCATTGGGGTATGCACAGAGCACAAGGTATACAGAGGATGAAATGAAGAAGATTGTGCACATCTGTGCTCCAACGACTTTTGGTCTACTTTCTCCAAAGAGAAAATATGAGGAGAAATCAAAACTGTAAGAAATAACACCCAGTTCGAAAATAAGTGATAAAATTGGGTTAGTTTCATTGAGACACTATGGTGACATGAATTAAAATTTGAGTCTACTGCACTTTTATTTTACATACTTTTAAAATTTTATCGTCATCTTATCAATCTTCGCATCAAATATAAACCACTAAAATGTGTGGCGGTGGTAAAATGTTATCTGTGGTCTTGGACACTTTCTGAGGAAATGAGATTAAACGGAAAGTGTGAGCTTTATATTTTAAAATGGCTAAAAGGAAATGCTGGCCAACAAATATGTGGAATGATACATAAATCAACACAAATAATCACATTTTAACCTCCACGTGGTTTCCTAAGATGTAAAACCATGGCCTGAATTTCAGATATTGTCTAAGAATTTATAAAGGCTCAAATGGTAACAGACTTTTAGGCTTTAAAAAATTCTTATGCTAGTGGGAAAAAAAACAACACAAAACAAAACAGCACCATTTTTCACACATGCCCATGTTGCTGTGGAACAGAGCCTGCCAGGTAAAATTAATTGTGTCACTGTATTATTTTCTAATTAAAATGGGCACAAACAAGTAAGAGGAAAGCCAAAAAAAAGTGAGAAATCTGGACCGTTAATTGTTTCTGGCTCCAACTAATTTTTAAATGTCTCAGGTTAAGAAATGAGCACACGTTTAGTTCTAACAGATCCATATTCCTAGCCAGGCGTCACAGCTCATGGCTGTAATCCCAGTGCTCTGGAGGTGGAGAAAGAAGAAATGCCACAAAGTGAGGACAGCCTGGGCTACTTTGCAGTGGCTTCCAGGCCAGCCTGTAACTCATGTAAGATCATGTCTCAAAAACCAAAAACAATGCAATCTTTCTCTGCTAGTTACCAAATTAATGTTTCAAGCATCCATGAAGGATTCAAACAATCAAATTCCTGGAAACACACAGAAATGCTAATTTTTAAAGCTGTTTATTAACGTAAAATGTTAAAATCTGATTTTGGCTCTCTTTTTTAAAAATGGATCCCCTATTTTAAATAACAGGAAGGATTCTGACCTGCAATACTGTTTGTCAGCTAGTCGAATTTTTCTAATTGATTGTCCTTAATTTTTAAATTCCCCAAAGGAGTACTGCTTCCCCATGTAACTGAGAATGTTTAAATAAACACTGGCTGTGCGAACGTGGGCGACCTTTTCTATGGCGGCTTTAACATCCCCTCAGGTTAATCAGCCAATATAACTAACACAAACATATTTGACACACTGAAATGAGAAGGGACCCGACAGGCCTGTGATGTATACACAATGATTTTATGATTGCTCCCTAAGACCAAGTTCCTTTCGCCAGGGTCATCCTTTAGATAATGTTACCTGTATTGTTAGGTCCCACAAAGGAACACAGGGCTCATAGCAACAGAGGCAGAATCAATGTCTCCATGAGATTCCAAGAGCATTAGTCACTGGAAAGCCTCTGTGGTGAACAACAAAGCCGGGGCCAGCTCTGTCCTTTCTGATACACTGGAGGAAGGGCACAGACAAAAGCCTGATGCTGCAGTCTGATATTCGAGAGCAAATGACAACTTTTAAGACTCTCGCCCTGCTCTGAACTGCTCCAGAAAATATGAAAGTAATTTCCAAAGCTCTTGGCTTGACGCTGCTTCTTTTCCTAAAAGAAAATCCTCTCCGGGGTCTTTGATTAAAGAAGGGTGTAATCACTCTTTCCGACTCACTCTGATTTCACCTCAAAGGGGACCTGAGGTTTCTTTATACTAGGTTGACTTTCACTTCAAACCAGAAGCAGAAGAGGGGAAAAAAAAAGTCAAGTCAGTTTGAGCAGCCTCTCCCAAAAGGCTCGGAACATCAAGGGTATTTACAGGTGTTAAACCGAACCTTTAAAAACAGAAATTGCCAGGCCCTATCTGACACAGTACGTGAGGCGAGGAGTCTCAGCCTCCCAGTCTCTCTTGTGTGACACGGGTCTTGTGCATCCTCTGATATGTGTGAAATAACCGAGCCACTAAAGGTGTGTTTCTGGTGCCATCACTGCTTTTCACCCGGATGTTCTGATTTATAATGAAAGTAGATTTTTAATAAAAATAAATAAAAATAAAGATCATGAAATTTGAGTTTAAAAGAATGTGTGTGTGATGTGTTGTGTGTGTGAAGAGTCCAAGGCGACAATCAGCATCCTGTCCTGCCCAGGGATGCGCGGGGCCGCAGTGCCCAGTTGGATGCACAGAGGGTAAAGCCGGGGGGTGTTCATTGATGAGCGCTCTGGGTGGGACCGCAGGCTGGAAAGGGTTGAGTGCATAGCGCTGCCAGGTCCGCTCACATTCGCGAGCCAGTGAGCCTGTCCAACTAATCGCCCGGTTTGTTTGCACAGCTTTGCTGAGCATTTGCAGGGATGCAACCCCAGCTCCCCGCAGAGCCTGAGAGAGAGTGACCAGCCAAGATACCAGCGGGACCAGGATTCACCTGCACGCCCAGATACGGGCAGGAAAAACATACCATGGTTTGTCCAAACAGTCCTGGGTGCTGCGGACTGGCTGTCCCCGTGGTCCTCCCCTGGCTTCGCTGCCAAGGGACATGGGCCAGGTTTATCTAAAGGCTGAGATACACTCTTTGAAGTTGGCAGCCAGGGCCTGCTGTGACCCAGGGATGGACCTCGAGGATTCCCTGGGGAGCCAAGCTCTCTACCTGGAAATGCTTGGCAGACACATGCAATCAGGTTCCCACAGCCGGCAGCCTTAGTCAGCACCTGGTCGGTGGAGTGACTCAGAAATCAGGATCGAGGAGGGGCTTCAGGCTTTCTAAACCCACCGCCAATACATAAGTCACGCGATTTCGCCAAAGCTCGAGCCTGCTCAGAACCTCAGGCAGGAGCTGTCTGCCTTTGTCTCCTGTTCCTTATCTTACAGAACCAGCACCGGGAGGGACAGCCTTTTGCTTTCCAGATCACCCCCCTCCCCAGCAGCAGCCTGGGTGATAACGTTTTTGATTAAGCTCAGAATCTTTGGCACACATCAGCAACAACTAATTATGAAAGATCTAATAATATATCCCCGTGTTTCTCTGACAACCGCAGGCATCTCCACTGAGCATCCTCCAAGCCTTTGGAAGGGGAGCAGACACTGACACCACACACTACCGCACAGGGAGGGGTCTGGGCCTTGAACCTTCTACAATGGAGGCTGAGGAAGCCACCCAGCTCCTGCGAGAGCAAACCAGGCGAAACACAAAAGCGATTTTATTTTATTTATTTTATTTTTTGTTAAGGCAGGGAGAAAATTAAGTGTTGTTTGGTAATTAAAATAAGTGGAATGAAGTATCATCTCAATTAACATTCCTCCAGTGGCAAAGGATGTTCAAACCCTGAGACCCTGCGGTAAGATGCCTAGCTACAGCTGCTTTATGTATAGCTAAAAATACGTTCAATGACACTTTCACAGGTAGGAGAAAGCACACCTTTTTTCTATACATATGGAAATAAGCTCTCCCTCTATCTCAAGACACCTGGAACAATGGTGGCAAAATCTATATCAAAAAAAGACAAAGCCTGCACGACTTTTCCTTTGTGCCCGGGATGCTTGCGGCAGGCCTGAGCTCATGGATTGGACCTTGGTGCCATTTAGAACAAATTATGCCTGGTCTTCAACACTTCCCGCCTCCCAGGTGGGCATCCTGCCTGCATGTGCCTTGCATAAAAGGGGGTCCTTCAGAGAGGAAGTTGCTACCACCACGCACACTTGACATAGAAGCAGGGGCATTTGCGTCCCTGAAACAAAATGGCAAGGCACCAAAGGCTCTGGCTGCAGGGTCCTGCTAGGACTTCATGCTCAGTCCTTGGGACCATGCTACAATTCTGTCCTCTGAAATCCTTAAAAATACTTGTTTCCAGAAAAATAAGCGTGGATTTTTCTGCAGAACTATGAGGGCAGCCAGGAGACTAGTCTCACCCTCCGAGACTTTTCCTCCAGCTGCCTGAGACCGCTGGCTTACCACGCAAGAGAATCGCTATGCCCTTGTCTATCCCCAGTCACACCAGGCTGGTCACTTCTGGGTGTTAAAAACAACAGATTACACGGCAGTTGGAGGAAGCTGCCCCACTCTGGGGTCCAGCCATGGATGCCATTCTCTGGCCGTGTATCCAGGCTGTGTGTCTTTTCATTTCCTCCCCAGACTCCCAATCCTGAGGCTAGGGTAGGTAGGCCAAAGGCCTTGTCTGGTGTGTACAAGGTCCCAGCTCCCACCCCCAGTACAGAAAAAGGAGGGGGGGGAGTCCTGTCCCAGCCCTCAAGTTTTATTTCATTTTCTCTGTCCTTTCATTTGCTTTTGTTTTTCTCTCTTTCCATGATTTTCCCTCCGTTGAACAAAAAGCTAAAATTCTCTGCACTTCATCAATCAGAACTGCACTTGGTAAAGTCAGGCTTTCTTACTTTCCCCCTGACAGATTAACCATTTCTAGCTAGGAAACCGTCTTTAAATTCCTGACTAATTCCCAAGGTGAACCGCGAGTCTTCTTGTTCCCTTGGTGGGCTCACAGTCCATCACCCGTGCAGGCCAGCAGGCAATGGCCACCCAGAGTCTCCAGCATCCCCCTGACAACAGAACAGACATCACTTCTGTGATCAAGGGCAAGCATCTCTCATCTGGACCTGTGCGGAGGGTGTGGCTGGTCTGCAGGAATTGCCTTCAAAAAGGAGCTAATCATATCATTCAAATTTCCTGTTGTTTTGTTTCTCTCTGCCTGATAAGCCTTTATCAGACCAAAATGAAAGTTCTCTCTGATCTGGAGTTGGGCAGTCAGGTAGACATACACATACCTTTGATAGCCCCCCTCCTGGGAAGCAGGGGAGGAGTCTAATTGATAAAGTACCAAAACCCCAAACTGGAGCCCTGAAGTCTAGACGCCCTGTGAGCTGACAAACTAACCCAATGGCTTAACTTTGACACTCACTTTAGACAAGAGGATCCGAAGTTTACTGCCCTGGGATTCCTTAACTACCTGGTAAACTGAGGCAAAACAGAAAGCTACAGGGAAAGTTCTGGCCAGTGTCCCTAAGAACACTTCTGAGAATTGTTTGAAAAATTAGAAATTTAAATTAAATTTAAATTTACTTAAAAAGTAAACTAGTGTATCCATATCTTTCCCATCTAAGATCTTCTTGTGAAATGTGGGATATTGGTAAGGTAACTAAAGGCAATTCATAAATTTTGCAATTACCTATCAAAAAAAGTGAGAGCCACAAGTAAGATAAAAATCATCAAGCATTTTGGAATATGGTTTGTCAGTTTCTTGCACAATTATATATAAACGTGTGTGTGTGTCTGTGTTTAAAATCTTGAAAATTTTTTACTTGCTCGTCTATTGCATGTTGCTCTGTGTCCAAGTTCCGGAGCGTATTCCAGGCGTCCACGTGGGAGTCAGAGCATATTCCCAGGTATCCCTGTGGAAGTCAGAGCATATTCCCAGGCATCCCTGTGGAAGTCAGAGCGTATTCCCAGGCATCCCTGTGGAAGTCAGAGCATATTCCCAGGTATCCCTGTGGAAGTCAGAGCGTATTCCCAGGCATCCCTGTGGAAGTCAGAGCATATTCCCAGGCATCCCTGTGGAAGTCAGAGTGTATTCCAGGCATCCCCGTGGGAGTCAGAGCGTATTCCCAGGCGTCCCCGTGGAAGTCAGAGCATATTTCAGGCATCCCTGTGGAAGTCAGAG
>LOJH01064488.1:0-10591 GCA_001685095.1 Ellobius talpinus
CAATGTATTTTTCAGTTTTTAGTTCCTTGTTCTTACTTGTGTAACAGAAACATAGTCTCCTTATACTATGGTAACGTTTATGGTAACTCTTATCTTGTTATGGTGACCCTTATGACAACTCTTCTCTTTTTATAGTAACCCTTCTGTTGTGAGTGTATCGAAGTTCACTTCCTTGTTGAGCTTATGTAAGCAAAGTGTATAAAATGCTTATGCTAATAAAGCACAGCATGCAGTTGCCATTGCTGATTTCGCTCTGCATCCCCTGTGTCCTGGTTTATTCGCGACCCCTTCAACACACTAGATGTCGACAGATAACATCTTAGATGTATAAAAAAAGCCTCAAATTGACTGAACCCCACACAACATAAGTCAAAGTGATCTTTGCAAATACACAGCATAGACAAACTTCTGTAAATCAGAAAGAAAAATCTTAAATTACTTCTAAGAGGAAAAGTTCACATGATGATTTTTCTCATAAGAAAAATCATGAAGGCCAGGGGAAATGACTTATCATTTTCAAAATGTTGAAAGAAAATAAATATTAACTTAGAGTTCTATATCTGTATCCATAAAAATTCCTTATATAATGGAGAGAAAACTTTGGTATTCTCCAATAAAAGAAATCAAATAATTTGTCCAAAATTGTATTTTAAATAATACTTTACTATGTTTGCTTCATCATGTGTCCTTTTATCTATTGATTCACTTTAAAACTTCAATGTATACTTCATTCTTAAGATCAGTAATTAATTGATATTTGATAGTTATTAGAGGTTCTTTTGGGGGGTAAAATTCATCTACCATGAGGTATATATATAGAACTTAATTAAAAGTATCCCTTGGGAATTTTTAACAAATATGAGCATTCATTTAATCAAACTTCCTATAATGTGTAGAGAATTAGCTTGACTCATATTCTCTTATACTTCACCCAAGGCAATGGGCGACTGCATGTCTTGGAGGTCATTATTGTCTGATGGTTTTTGCTATAAATTAGTGTTGCTGCTCTAAAACTTTATGAGCATGTGTACTGTAATATTTATTTTTATTATGGACAAATAATGATTCTTGAGAATTATCTCTGTTGTTCAGTATATTAATAAGCTTGCTCCAATCAACTTATGAGTACTAGTAGTACATTGTCTAAAGACAGCAGTTTCAATACTATTTTCAGATACCTGCAATATTTCTGGTCTGAGGAATTACTTCTTATGATTAAACCTGCTGCTTTAGCAAACAATCTTATGAAGAGATGCTATCTTGATTCATCACTTCTGATCTTCAGGCCTTTTGTTGTCTAACATTGGAAAATTAATGTAACTCATCATCTTCGTGATTAAGGAAAAACCCAACTTGAGTACTTCAAAATGTTCATAAAAGAAGCATTTTAAAAAAGAAAATTTCCACCATACTAGAATTTAACAGAAAATTAAAAATAGAAGGAAACTATCTTAATCTATGAACATTAAAAACAACCCCTTTAGTATTCAGTGGTAAAGTAATGAGTGTTTTCCCCATAGATCAGGTGAAAGGCATTGTTATCCTGCCCTTTCTCATTTTTTTGCATCAGTATAGAATGTAGAGGCTACTACAGTTATTGGTGTGTTATGTGCAATGTAAGGTAGGATCCAATTAGGTCTCTTTATAAGACTATTTCGCTCACTTTTGGGATAGTTGTTATTAATCTCTACCCCAAAATTACTGCAATCTCTTTGCCAGGGTTCATTTTCTTACCATAATTCTTAAATTTCATCAGTAGTAAAATGTACTATAATTTCTGCTTGATCTATTCCTGCTAATTGACAAAGTCTTAATTTTTCTTTTATAATTAATTCATAGACCTTTTTGACATAAGAATTTATTTTTTTACTCAGTTTATGTTATAAAAAGATCTATTCTAAGATAATATCTTCCCTCCGCATTAAAATTCCTGTAGGGGAATATTTGGAGAGTAATATGACCAGAATGCAGTTAAGATTTGGATCCATATAATCTATGTGCCTCCTGTAGTTTCTCTTTAATCAAAGCCAATTCTTTCTCAGTTCTAGCTGATAATTCCCTGAGTCTATTTAAGTCACCTTCAGTAGACTTTGTCACCATCTAAGGTTTTGTTTAAATGAAATACTTGATCAGATTTTATCCTAGAAGTGCACCCTAGATTGAAAATGTGTCCTAGCAATCTTGGGAAGTTAGTAAGAGTCTGCAATCAATCTTTCCTAATTTGTGCCTTTTTGTGTTCTAATTTTCTGTAAACCTATTTTATAACCTAGATAATTGATAGAATCCCCTCTTTGTATTTTTTTTCAGAAGCAATTTGTAAATCCCCAACAAGGGAAGTCAAAGGTATTCCAGATTCTCTATTGCCCATAAGTTGTCACCTTATAAACACCTCTTAGATCTGTTGCCAGTCTCCGTTTTCCAGATTTCTTTTTAACAACAAATACAGGAAAATTCCAAGGGCTGGTTGAATCTTCAATATGCTGAGCATCTAGTTGGTCTTGTACCAGCTGTTCTTAAAGCCTGAAGCTTTTCTTTTGTTATAGGCCATTGTTTAATCCATATAGGTTTCTTAGTTAACCATTTCAAAGGTAGGGCCATTGGTACCTCCAAAAGTTTATTCATTGTTTTGTCTTTTTGTACAGCCTGAATTGTTGCTGATTGTTTTTATAGTACCATGTAATATCCTTCCCAGAAGGATGGGTTGGTTTATGTTCTGTTTCTGAGACTGCAGAAATGTTAATCTGGGTATTCCATTGCTGCAGCTGATCATGACTCCATAGATTCACTGATATTTTAGCTGCATATGGACTCAGCCGTCATCTCTGTCCTTCTGGTCCTATGCATTCAACCCATTTTGTGATTTGTTTTACTTGAGGTGGGGTTGCAATTCTTATGAATTGAACATCTGCCTCCTGAAGAGGCCAATTCAGAAGCCAAGATTTTGGAGTAATAATAGTCTCACCCACACCTGTGTCTGATAATCCATTAATTATAATGTTATTTATTCATATTCTCACCTTTGGTCTTTGATCATTTATAGAAGTCTGTAAAAATATATGTTTCCTATTTTCTTCCGGCATTTTTTGATTATAGCAGTATGATTTTTTTTACAGCAGGCACTGGTTTTCTAATTTTCCTGGAGAGGCATGTCCTCCACAGTGACTGGGAATGACTGGACCACATTTTGGAGTGGGAAATCCTTCTGTCTATGTGTTTCTTTTATTGGTTAATGAATAAATCTGTTTTTGTCAGAGGCTTAACAGAATAGAGCTAGGTGGGAAAACTAAACTGAATGCCAGGAGAAAGTAGGTGGGGTCAAGGAGAAGCCATGTACCTGTTGCCTCTGCTGGAGCCTACCAAAATTTTGCCAGTAGGCCACAACCTTGTGGTGATGCACAGATTAATTGAGAAGGGTTAATTTAGGATATAAGAACTAACCAGAAATATGCTTAACCTATTGACCAAACAGTATTGCAAATAATATAGTTTCTGTGTGACTATTTTGTGGTTTAGCAATCAGGAATGAGCAAGTGGCCTCCACCTACAGTTTGAACTGGGGGCCCACGAGAGGCCCCGTAAGGAGTTTCCTGATGGTAATGGATTGCCTTGTTTGTCTCTTGTTGATCTACATTTATTGGTCCAATTTTGGCCTTTGCCTCATCTTCTATATAATCCAGAAGATTGAGACCTTCTATTTTTGTCATTTTCAGAAGAAACATTATTTCTAGGAATGCCTTGTTTACAATTGCTTCTTAGATGGCCTAGTCTACCACAATTAAATCATTTGACATTTTGTTGTCTCTTCATACATTTGGACATTGCTTCTCCTACCCAAGACTCAGTATTATAGTCAAATGACTCAACATTGACTGGGTGCATGATCCATTCATCTGCTAGTGCTGATCTGACCTTTAAAGGCTCAAGTATCTTTTTGCATTCTAAGTTGGCATTTTCAAAATCCAGAGATTCAATAAAAGTATCCATCTAGTTTCTGCATCTGTTGCCCCTATCTGTACAGCTTTAGTTAATCTTTGTAAAAAGTTAGTAAAGGGTTCTCTTGGGCTTTTTGTAACATTAGTATAAGATTCAATTTTTCATCCTGGTTCTTGAATTTTTGTCCCAAGCATTCAAGGCTGCTGTATCACATAGGGACAAAATGTGTTCGTTGTAAATAGCTTGACTCTGTAGATCAGCATATGGCCCTCATTAAGAATTTGATCTTGGGAGGCCCAAATCCTCTGACTCTACCTTGATGGTTTCAGGGCCTCTCTCCAACAGGATTTCCAGTGTAATTTCAGCCCATCTTCTAGCACAGCTGAGACTAATTGAAGCCAATCATTTGGAGCAACATTATTTTCTGAAGCCCATGTCTTTACCATCTCCCTCACCCATGGTGAATGCATGCCATAAGATACTACTGATTGCTTAATATGTTTTAGATCTTTCATACGTATAGGTTCCCATTTAAATTCTGTATATCCTTTTGGGTACTGAGATCTGTTAGTTTTTCAGAGGAAGTTGTAACAGAAGAAGTAGCTAAAAACTCTTGGTAAGTCATCTCTGACTCTGAGAGGTACTGGCAATGCTGAATCATTTCTATTGTCCTCTGCCTGTACCTCCTCTCCTTGCTTATCAGTTCTGACAAATTCCTCAATTGATTCAAATCTTTTTATAACTGTATTTTGTAAAGCCTGACTCTCTTGAACTGTGAACATTTCTAATGATTTCATCAAATCAATCAATTTCTGGTTCTCATTCTGCACATGTGATTTCAAGGTTTAAAATTTTTCCATTAATGATATCTTCTCATCCTTAGAGATTATTTGGATGATGTGTAGATTGCCTTCCTGGAGGGATGTTTCACCTGCTAGCTTATCATATCCTTTTAACAGATTTTAATTGTCCATTTCAACAGTATAAATCCTTTCAGATAACTTCTCATCACCAGTCTGTAAAGACTGCATCATTTCTAAAAGTTTCTCATTCTTGACTCTGTTATCAAATCATTTCTTTAAGCATATAATATAAAGAACAAAACTAATAGCTGCCATGGCCACAAAAATATATGTACCAGGTTGGTCATATAGCTCTTGCAGAAATCCACCTTTTTTTTTCTTGCAGAAAAAAAAGGTTGTTAAATTCCTGGATGGTGATATTGTCTGCCATTCTCTTGGGTAGGTTAAGAGTTTTCAAATTTATTTATTTATTTACCAATCAATTCTGATATTTACATATCAAATTAACTTGCCTCCATCATAATTTTCAGAAAATTCTTGTAGGTGTTATAATATTGATTGACCAGCAGGTGTCACAGTTGTGGCAGTAAGGCAGGTCTTAGATCAGTACCTGAATTACCTGAAACTTAGCAGAATTACTAACAAATTTGGTTAAATACTTAAGAGCGGCACACCTGCATACAGAGAAGGTTGAGTTGGCCAGAAGGACAAGGAACCCGGAGCATGCAGGCAATCATGAGCCTTGAGGTTACTGGCCAGAGCTTGGACTAGTGGCACTCATGGATCCACCCTTGGAATGCAAGCTTGTGTTCCAGGTGCAGGGTTAGAGCTACTGGGGTCAGAGGTCTGCCTGATCCGAGCAGGCCTGGCAGGAGCTGGACCTCAGAAGCAGACCCTAACTTGGGTAGTGACGGTGAGCCATATGGGAGAGAGAAGTTGCAGAGGAGTTGAGGCAGGAATCCATGTGGTCAGCAGTAACTCAGTCACTTAGTAGGCGGGACCTAGCTGCTTGGGTGCAGGTCGGTGGACCAGCTAAGCCAAACCATGTGTAACTACACCAGAGGGGTAGTTTGATTGTGGAGGGGTAGCTCAGCTGTGTGGGATGAGAGGAGGCCATGGGGTTCTGGGCAGGGTCTGGTAATGGTGTGGACTCAGACAACTTGGGTGCCAATTTGTAATTGAACCAAGGAGTTCCAGAATAGAGTGGAATGGAGTCTAACAAAGGTTTATTTTTTTGGGGGGAGGGGATAATCTCACAGTAAGTGAAGAAATCCACAGTCCTCTGTGTGCGTTGTGAACTGGAACCGAATCCAGCAAAGAGGACTGTGCATACTCTTTGTCCGCACTTATAGTACATGAGACCTTAACGACTATTAGCTGAAGGAGTTCCCACAACACATTTGATTGGAATGCTTTTGTCCATCCTTTAATTTGGAGATGGTACTTATATTAAAAGGTATGATATGTTTCTTGTAGACAAGAGATAGATAGATTTTGTTTGTTGATCCATTAAGTTAGACTGTGTCTTTTGATTGTAGAGTTGAAGCCATTGGTATTTAAAGTTATTACTGAAATGTCTGTGCTAATTGTGATCAACATATTGTTGATATTTGGTGTTGTTATTTGTGTTTTCAGTTGTACTTTGTGCTTTTAATAATTTAGGCTTTATATTTCAACCCACAATCTCTCTGTTTTGCTTATTTCTTCCCTCAGTGAAAAATCTTGCTTCTGATATTTTTCTTTAGGTTTCTTTGGGTTTGTTGGATAGAAATACATTTTTGGCTGTTTTCATTATTGAAAGTTTTCTTTCCCCTTCAAGAGTGGTGAATGGTATTGCTTGGTATATAACTCTAGGCTTTGTTGTCATAATATTTCAGGTCTTATAATAGAATGCTCCAGGTTATTCTCACTTTCAAAGTTTCCAATGAGAAATTGGCTGTTATTTTAATGGCTTTTCATTTATATGCTACTTGATTTTTTTCTCTTACAGCTTTTAATATACTTCCTTTGTTATATACAGTTAGTGTTTTAACTATGATAAACAAGTGTTTTAACTATGATAAACACTGGCAATTTTCTTGTCTCATCTTTTTTATTTGTGTTATGAGTGCTTTTTTGTTTCTGAGAGGGTATATCTTTCTTTAGTTTGGGGAAGGTTTCTTCTATAATCTTTTTGAATATCTGGTCTATGCCATTAACTTGGGATTCTTCTCCCTCGTCTATGCCTATAATTGGAATGCTTGCCTTTTTCATGTGTTCCTTTCCTATGTGTGCTTTAGTTTTCAAATTTCTTTATTTTGGGAGGGTCTAGATCCTATATTTTTTCTTTGAAACATATTTTTTTGTTTGATTCATTATACTTTTAAGGATTTTATTTGGATTTTCTATATGAGTTATTAGATTTTTCAGTTCTATCTTTATTTCAGGCTGAGTCTTTTTCAATGTTACTATCTCCTTATCAAATCCCATTCTCCTATCTTCAGTTCCATTATCATTTCTATCAATCTTATGTTTTTGTTTTCTTGGACATCACTCAGGCATTTATTTTCTGTAAGTTCATTCTCCTTAATTTCACTGATCTTTTTCTTTGTGTTTTTTTCAAACTCCTTAAGTTCCTTAATGGAGTTTATGATCATTTAATTTCTGTGGCTTGGAGTTCATCTATGTAATTTTCATTTGCAAACATTTCTACAGGACTGGTAGGTTTTGTAGAGAAGTTACTGGCTTGATCTTTCATATTTTTAGTATTTTTTATGAGATCTATTCATGTGGCCTTTTTTTCAATTCTAAGTTTGATATGTACATTCAGGTTGGGGTAGAAGCAAGGATGTTTGTGTACCTTGTGCCCAGAGGTTTGAAATGATTTTGGTGAAGTGAAGTCAGGCAGAGGGATCTGTGCTTGTGTATACGTGGTTCCTGGTACAAGACTGAGTATGTGGGTAGATCTTGCTGGGTAGAAAGGATGGATGTGGTGTGGCAAGGGTCTGTGGATTGTTCAATAAGTAGAGAGTGTCCTGGCATAAGGCTAGAGATAATTTTCAGTGTAGGTTGGGGAGGACAGACTAGGTATAGGTACTAGATGTGAGAACCAGGATAGATCTGGTGGGTTGGGAGAAGGCACAGATAGTGTCTGGAAGACTCACTGGATCAGACCTTGCAAAGGGAGTGGGCATTCTGATTGTGTGAAGAGGTTGGCTGTGTTGCACTGTGGGTGGTGGCACATAGGACAGTTCCAGGCAGAATCCTCAATGTTGGTTTCAGTGCAGGGTTGGGTGACCAGGTTACGCCTGAGCACTGAATGTGGACCTTCAGCTACATCTGGAGGGTTGTGAATAATATATTGAGAAGGAGATCAGACCTTGAAGAAAGAGGTGGAAGTTATGACTTGGTAGGGAATTTGGATGCCTATTTTAATTTATAAAGAGTTTTTTTTGAATTGTTGTTTTGTCAAATACCTTTCCCACATCCATTGATATAATCATGTATTTTTCTCATTTAACTTATTGTTACAGTAGAATTATATTAATTAAACTTGAAAAAATTATTCTGTTTCATATATTCATATATTCATATATTCCTGACCAGTGTCCTCTCCCTCTACTCTTTCTAGCCCCCCTCCCACTTGCCTGTCCTTCAGGTCTACTATTCCTCCATTTCCCTTCAGAAAAGAACAGGCATCTCAGGGATATCAATCAAACAAGCATAGGAAGTTACAATAAAACTAGGCACAACCCCTTATATTAAGACTGAAACTAGGGAAGTCAGTAGAAGGAAAAGGGTCCCAAGAGTAGGCCAAAGAGTCAGAGACACCCACACTCTCACTATTAGGGGTGCCACAAGAACAACAAATTACATATCCATAACAGGAGACCTAACTCAGACCCATCCAGGCACTGTGATTGCCACTTCAGTCTCTGTCAACCTCTATGAGCCCTGCTTAATTGTTTCTGTGGGTCATGTTCTTATGTTGTCCTTGATCCTTCTGGGTCCTACAATCCTTCCTGTCCCTATTCCATGGGTTCCACAAGCTCTACCTAATGTTTGGCTGTAGGTCTCTCTATCTGCTTCCATCAGTTGCTCGATGAAGCTTTGCTAATGATGATTGGGCTAAGTGCCAATCTATTAGTATAGCAGACTGTCATTAGGAATCATTTGATTGACTTTTTGTTTTTCTTTTTGTCCAGTTAGTGTGATGGTCTATGTCTCTGGGCTTTCCAGCCTCTGCTTCATGGCCATCCAGGCAGTGTCTCCCATGTACTCCATATCATGGCATGGGCCTCAAGCTTGATCAGTCATTGGCTAGTCACTCCTACAAGTTCCATGTCACCATTACCCCAGCATATCTTGAATGCAGGACAAATTGTGGATCAAAGGCTTTGTGACTGGGTTGATGTCCTAGTCCTACCACTAAAAGATTTGCCTGGTTACAGAAGACAACTGGTTCAGACTTCATATCCCCCATTACTGGGAGTATTTGCTAGGGTCACCCTCAAAGATTCCAGAGAGTTTTGGCTACATTAGGTTTTCAAATCACCCTCCCTGCAATTCCCCCTATTCTAGTTGGCTCACCCAGCTCTCATTTTTCCATCTCTCCACCCATTTTGGTTCCTCTTGTTCTCATCTCCAATGTCCTCCAGTCCACCCAAAAATCAATTTTATTTCCCATTCCTATGGAAATCCATGCATCCTGTCTTGAACCCTTTTTGTTAGTTAGCTCTCTAGGTCTGTGAATTGCATGACGATCCTTTACTTAACAGTTAATAACCATGTATAAATTAATAATACCATGTTTGTCTTTCTGGGTCTGGGTTACCTCACTCAGAATTTTTTTCCTAGTTCTGGCCATTTGCCTGAAATTTCATGATATTCTTTTTTAACAGCTGTGTAATAGTCCATTGTGTAAATGTACCATATTTTATTTCCCCATTCTTTGGTTGAGGGACATCCAGGTATTTCACAGTTTATGCCTATTATGAATAAAGCTACCATGTCCTTCTACTTCAGAAAGGTATAATTCTCACTTGTCATAAAAGTTTCTCTTTGATATTGATTGAGACCATTATGAAATACCATCATTGCATAAAATATAATGTATACCTGATTGGGGGATGCCCAGCCTGAGTGGATGTACTTAAATCACAACCTCTTCACCTAAGGCTCAGATAACATGAAAGAGAGGGGGTAGAAAAATTATAACAGTCAGAGGACTATGGAATCTGATGTAAGATTTTTTCCCCTAGAAATGAGAGGAGAGCTATATCCATAATACCTCAAGGGTATGGCTGCCATTATGGGGCTAGCAAGAAACCTGGCAGTAGAGAAATTTCCAGGAATCCACACGGATGACCCCAGTTAAGGCCCTAATCAGTAGTGGAAAGGGTGCCTAAACTGGCCTTGTCCTGTAATGAGATTGATGAATATATTGAATGTCACCATAGAACCTTCATCCAACAACTGATAGAAACAGAGGCAGAGAGAGACCTGCAGCAGAGCACTAGGCTGAGCTCCCAAAGTACAGATGAAGAGTGGGAGAAGTGAGAATGTGAGCAAAGAGGTCAAGACCATGATGGGAACACCCACTGAATCAGCTTACCTGAGCTAATGGGAGCTCACCAACTCCAGCCGGACAGGGAAGGAACCAGCATAAGACCAAACTAGGCCCTCTGAATGTGGGTGACAGTTGTATGGCTGGGGCAGACTGCAGGACCACTGGCAGTGGCACCAGGATTTATCCCTACTGCTTGTACTAGCATTTTCTAACTCATTCTCTTTGGATGGATACTTTTCTCAGCCTAGATATAGTAGGAAGGGCCTTGGTCCTTCCTCAAAGCAATGTGCCTTACCCTCTCTGAGGA
>LOJH01064489.1:0-10746 GCA_001685095.1 Ellobius talpinus
TTTGCTCTTGAACTAAGCATTTCCATTTAAATGGAAAAAAATCCAATATACACATAAGTAGAGAGAACAGTATAGTAAATCCCCATTCAGTTTTAATTTATCGACCAGGGATCATTTTGTTAGTACCTCCCTACACCGTGGCCTGACACGAAAACCAAAATACTGCAGTTTACTTTAAAAACTCAGTTATCTCACGTGAAATATCTTAATTACTCAATGCAATCAAATACCCATTTCATCCAAGCGTACTTTGTAAAAGAGCCATTCAACGCCTGTATGTTGTTTCTCTTTTTCTTCTTTTTTTATGAATTTGTGGAAAGAACAGGAAAAGGGAGAACAGCTGGGGAAAAGCATAATTAAGTTTCAGAGAGCCTGGATGTCCCAAATGAGAAAGAAAGTATCTGACCTGATTTAGGCTGGGAAAAATCTATTTTACTACTTCTCCGGAGGAGGAGGGTGCGACTTCAGTCCAGCAGATGCAGGAGGAGGCGCCGAGGGGAGAGTGGTACTTCCTCCACTGGGAGTCCCTTCTGGATAATCCCACCGCGGAGCCAGGAGACAGCGCTTTTTTGGAGGTTTGGGTTCCCGCGTATTTCCTGGTGGGAGCGTGGATCTCCCGGAGGCACAAGGTTGGTCCCCCATAGGTATGGCCGGACCAGAGCGTCAGTTTTCTCTGGTGGGCCCTGGCAAGGCCGAGAGATCTGAGATGGCGGATCCCCTCCAGGCACGGGGCTGGCTTCCTCCTGGTTTCGCTGTTACCGTATTTCCTGTATCCCTGAGACGTATATCCCTTCTCCGCCTCCGCAGCGCTCCTTCCCCATCCCATTTAACCTTTCTACGAGAATGGAATGCAAAAAACAAAAGCATATTTAATAAAAAGCTTTTCCACAGCAAATCTAGCACATCTCTCCCACAGTTTAATTAAGTATGGAGAGTTTTTTACAGTTTTATTTTAAAAATGTCAATTTGCCTGTAACTTGCCTACAGGGCATGTCTTAATTAATGGGTGTGTGGGAGGGTCGCGGGGGTGCTGTAACCAAAGAAATTAAGCATTTTACAGTGCAGTTTTATACACACATCACAGAATCATGAAAGCGGGCACAACCATCTAAAAAGCTGTATATAAATATGTTGACTAATTGGCTACAGTGTTAAATTTCAAGCCGATTATGGAAATTGATGCCCAATAAATTCAATATGTGTCATACAACCCAGGACCACTGTGGTTCCTCCATAGTTTTAAATTTTTGTCATCTTGAAAATTCACTGTATTTTTTTCTCATTCCAACATCCAAGATTTCTCTGAAAACAAACAACTGGTGGCACTTCGTGTTTAATTGGCAACATTTTCTTTCTTAGGGCTATGGAAAACAATGACTCATCTTACTATTGTCCCATGTTATTATATTCTATGTTATATGGTAAGAAACCAGAAAGAGTAACCAGAAGGTGCCACAAAACCGAGAAAAGGCTTCTGCGTTTCTTTGATCTTCATCTCTCAATAACTTTTATGTCTCTGTCCCTTTGCCTGTTCACAAACTAAACCACACTTTCCCACTTCTACCCTCATTGTTTTAATGAAGAAGTTTCAACCCATAATGTCACAAGCATTCCCTTTTAACAAACTTTCCTATTCTCAAGCTCTGTAGTATTTAATTAATTATTGGAATTTGTTTTCTAGCTATGATAATTTATGTGAAAAATGATGCCATATTCAAGATAATTCACTTAAAGCACTTACTGCCAGAGCTACCTCACACCTCAAAGATGGCTACCTTCCTCCAACCACTCTGCACAGCCTATTACATAAATTAGGTACCAATAGAGATTTGGTAAAATTAAATGGCCCTATGTTTTTTCAATTAAAAAAATGAGATTAAAATCTAATGTCATCATTTCCATTTTTGCCTTTCCTACATCCAATATGTCCCCCAACTCAGCCCTATAGCTATAGATAACCATATCAATCACTACTAATAAAAACAGAATATCTTAACCAAAAATAATAGGATATTGAGAGATAGGTTAGAACTAGAACATTTGTACCAAAATGTAGTAATACAGGAGTCAGCATCGTACAAGTAATAGCTGAAGTTATGGGTGTGTGTGCTCTCCCAAGAGAAACTAGAACTGGCAAGAAATGGAATTTAATGGCAGATGGAAGAAAAGCTGCAGCCAAGTTTGAGAAAAAGTGAGCAAAATCAGAAGACTCCGGCCTGAGATTTCTGAAACTTGATGTTGATGACCTTTGCAGGTGGATTTTTTTTTTGGTGACTGTGACCTGACAGTAGAACATTTAGCATTTAGTGATATTCTAAACTAGGGCTATGGGGAGTAGCACTCTCTACACTTCAGTTATGATAATCAAAAATACCACAAGACATTGTCAAATGTCTTCTGGGGACCGAGTACTCCTCAGCAGGGGCTGGAGAGATGATGCAGCAGTTAAGAACACTGGCATCTCTTGCAGAGGACCTGAGTTCAATTCCCAGCACCCACATGGCAACTCACAGCTGTCTGTAACTCCAGTTCCAGGGGATCCAGCGCCCTCACTATGTGCAGGCAAAACACCAACTTACATAAAAATTAATGAAAATGAAGATAATTTAGTCCTCCATTTAGCTGTACACTACAGCTTTTATATCATTCAAACTAAAGACCATATCATTTGTCAAAATAATTAACAGTCTCTTAATCTTTTTATACATATTTCCATAAGTGTGCAAGACCAAATATATCAGCGTAAAAATTAAGATTAAGTTGTTTCATAGCTATATTTAGCAAGTTTAGAGAAATGGCTGATAATTTCTGTAAAATGACAGAAATTAAAATTTCCAGTAAATTCAGGAAGGTTTGATTTATGATAAACTTTACTTGAGGTAATAAAGTCTTAACTTAGACTGCTACCATTCCTCTGGACCATTTATACTACAACTGGATTTGTTTTGAGTTTTTCCCATTTTTTTTTGAGACAGGGTCTCATTGCGGCTTAGAGAACTCTTAGCCTTTGCTTTCACCTCCCAGGTGCTGATATTACAGGTATTTGCCATCATTCCTGATTTCTGCTTAGGATGGAACCCTAGACCAATTGAACTACATACCCACCCCGTTTGTTTGTATTTGATTATGGTAAAATGCACACTCCATAATTTTTATTATCTTACCCATTTCCAAATATGCAGTAGGTCAATAGTGTTACCGTATATTCACCTAATTCTACAATCTCCCAACATTTTTATTCTCATTAAACACATATTCCCATCTTCACTTTTCCCTAGAAACCACCATTACACACAAAACCTGTTTTTTTTTAAAATTCATTGTTTGTTTTGTTAGGGAATAAAGTCCTTTTTTCCTTAGAGGTTTCAAAATGATTTTCCCCTCATTCTTCAAGTTGGTCTTTTTTCCTGCTCATAGAACCCGCGCAGTATGGACCACTGGACCAGTAGAGGGCGCTGTTGTGTTGATGGCCTTTTAAGCCAGTTTAAAAAAAAAACTCCAGGGATCCAAATTGCTTTCACACTCAACAGTACTCAGAGGGCAAAGTGAGCTCACCTTTGGGTGATATTTGCTTGTTTTATTATTTTGTTTTATGAAGAAATTGGTTAATTGATTGGATTCTTTTAACAATCACTTTTCATTTCAAGTCTAAGAACTGATCTTACTTACATATACAAAAGATGTTTGTTTTTGTTCATTGCGTTTGAGTACAAACCTAAGGACAAAAACCATGGAATTCATGTAACAGTCTCATAAAATAAAAAATAAAACTTATCCAGAGGGACCCTACACAGGTTTGCTCTTTGCTTTATTTTATTGAACAAATATGACTAGGAATGTTTTATAAAACTAAGAGATACAAGGAAGAAAACTATGATCTTGAACAACCTCTAAACCTTCCCCCCACCTCATTTTGGGGCTTTTAGATTTTTTTTTTCGAGACTAGGTTTCTCTGTGTAGCTTTGGAACTGTCCTGGAACTCGCTCTGTAGACCAGGATGGCCTCAAACTCATAGAGATCCAACTGCCTCTGTCTCCTGAGTGCTGGGATTAAAGGCATGTGCTGCTATTATGGCTGACTTTTAAACCATTATTTTATTTTATTTTACCATTTGTTTTTTTGAGACAGGGCCTTACTATGTAGCCCACCCAAGCTGGCCTGGAACTCATTGTGTGGATCAGGGTGGCTTCAGAGATCCGCCTGCGTCTGCCTCCCAAGTGCTGGGATTAATGTCGTGCACCACCATAACCTACGTCTAAAACCTTTTAGAAGTCTAAATAAATAAGATATGAATATTATAAAACTAGAAAAACTTTATTTTGTGTGTATGGGTATTTTGCCTGAATGAATATATATATATATATATATATATATATAGTGCAATATATAGTGCAATATATATAGTGCAATATATATATATAGTGCACTATGCCCCTGCATTGCCCACAGAGGCCAGAAGAGGGCACTGAATGAGCATTGTTATCCACCATGTCGGATCCTGGACTTGAACCTAAGTCTTCTGTAAGAGCAGTATATGTTGTTAACTGCTGGTCTCTCCAGCGCCAAAAACCACAATATAGCAAAAATATATGAATTGGAAAGTCTATGGTTAGTCACTATGATGTCTTTAATGTTGGGGCTTTTAGAGAATAGGGATATATATGTGTGCACGCATACACAGATACTTGTGTGTGAAATCCTTCACCCAGCATTTGTATTGCTCTTTATTCTTAACAAATGTTTTTAACAATGAGATACCTTAGCACTTTTTCACATGGTATGTCCTGTCTCATCACTGTTTAATGGTTCTTTAGAGGCTGTTTATAATCCTGTTATGTAGACCTCCCATAATTTTTCACATAACTAATTTTTATGAAAGGGTATTTATGAACAAGTAAATTGTTTCTAGGCTTTTAAATTGAAAATTAATCTACTAACAATTCATTTTAATAGTATACATTAAGATTTTTAAAGTTTATTCAGCTAGATATATGTCCACATTATTTAAGAACATTGTTATAGTGTCAAATAGAGTATGTACTCATAAATATCACTTATAATATTCCATGACCCCTAGATTCTGGAAAACAAGTGTTCTCTGTCTGCATGGGTTTGCCCATCCTGACCATTTCATATAATCATATTGTGTGCTATATGGTCTGAAAGTTTTATCTTTATATGTCAAAAAATATATATGTATGTATATCTATTCATATATTCTGTGCCTTTGATGTCAGTTTCTTCCCCTATATCTATCCAAATTATTTATAGGTTTGGTCTTTTTATAGTGTTCCAGATTTTCTGAGTGTTTTATGCCCTTTTTTTTTCAGATTTAACATTGTCTTTGACTGAGCTATCCATTGGTTCTATCTTGACTTCAAGACCTGAAATTTCCTCTTCCATATTGGTCAGTGTGTAGGTAAAGACTTACCCTATGAGCTTTTTGTTGAACTTGCTGAGTTTTTTGTTTCCAGTTTAATTTCAGTTTGTTTTATGGGGGGGTGGTAATTCTATTTTCTTTTTAAATTCTTTTTAAATTGTTTTCATTATTTCATTTAACTTCTTTGTGTTTTCATGTTCTTTAAGGCATTTATTTGTATCCTCTTTAGAGTCCTTGAACATACTCATAATTGCTATTTTATAGTCCTTGTCTTGTGCTTCAGCAGCTATATTGCATATCTCAGCACCTACTGCAATAGAGTGGCTGGCTTCTGGAGGAGGCATACTATTCTTAGATGTTCATGCTTGCATATTAGCTCCAGAATCTACGCATCTGGAGTCAATGCCATTTGAAATGTTCCTTAGTCTAGATATTTCATCTTATCTTTGTTAGGTGTATGTACTGTTTGTTCTTTGGTTACTACTGCCTACTCTGGTTCCTAGTTAAGTGTGACAGCTGTGGGATTCTTGATAGGGAATGGTTCTGTGGGCAAGCAGGAGCCATAAAAGAATGGACACAAACTACAAGAAAAAGATGAAATGGGCAGTGGGAAAGAACTTGGAAAGGAAACTTGGGTCTGTAGCAGGAGGCTGAGTCCCTAGAGGATGGAGGTCAGCTGGGAGGAGGGGGTCCTGTGAATGTGTTGTAGGAGGACTGAGTCTGAAGAGACAAGAATGGAGCACAGGAAGGATAATAAAGATCACCTATCTCATCTTAAAATTTTTCTTATTTCTAAAATGTTATTACATTGATGTGTGTGTGTGTGTGTATACAAGCCCTTGCTCAATTGGCTCTCTCTTTCCACACTGTAGTTCTAGGGCTCAAACTCAGGTCTTCAGACTTGGCAGCATGTACTTTTACCACTGAGCCACCTTGATTGTCTTCATCTTAATGAAATTTTAGTGTCAATTCACAGTATTGTGTATTGTAGTCCTGAAATGATAACACTCCTCATTATCCTCTCCACTCGTGTTCTCTTGTAACAGGCCCACAGATCTTAGCACAACTGACTCAATGATGGGAGTGCCATTCAGGATACAAAACTCAGCACAACAGGACCACTTGCCAAAACTAAGACAAAGACCTAATCCATCAAATCACACAGTTCTGGGAAAGTATAAATGTAATAACCTTGCTTTTGGCTTCCGTAGTTTTGCTTCTGGCTAACTGTTCTTGTTAAGTGAAGTATGCCAACCCAGAACATGGCTTTTGTTGTTGTTGTTGTTGTTGTTGTTGTTGTTGTTGTTAAAATCTCACCCTGAGAAAGTTTTGGGGCTACACTGGGATCCTGAACACTTGGTGTAGTCAGTGCCCCGCTAATAAAGACTTTCTGTTGGATTAAACCCAAGTCTGAGCAGTTTTCTCTGGTGAATAGCTCGCGATATTTCTGAAGATTGCACCAAGATACCAGAGACCAGATTTTGAGACACCAGAGGTCTCAGAGCCCCTTGAAGTAAGAAGAGTGTGGTGGTCAGGGAACTCCTAGAGGGTACACAGCCTGAGATGTTCCAGGTCCCCGAGCCCCCTTTGATCAATCACTGCCTAATGCGTCAGAGGGGTCTGACACCATGAAACAAATTAGAAAGTCTCCTGGTCTGTCACCTCCGGAGGTGAATCTGGTTAAGGTGCATTCGGTTCGGACACATAGGAGAGAGGTGGGACATGGCTGTTGCTCCAGTGTCACTGATCCATGTGAGCGATCACTGGATCCCTTTGTCTGTTCAGGTGTATGAATGTGTGCGGGTCACCCCTGGTTGTCTTTACTGTGTCTCTCTGTGTGCATATGTGTGTCTGTGTCTATGTGTTCTGTCCATTCTGTTTTACTGTTACTGGTCAGTGGCTTTCTCTGGTATGAGAACCCCCTGGCTTAATATCTGTGCCCCCTCCTGTTAGGAACCCAAATCCTTTGGGCTCTGCCAGGTCTCAGAGAGGGACAAAACCCTTCCACCTAGCCCTCTTCAAGAGCTGAAGTTCTTGCTTGTTGCTCACTGTCAGGGTTGGTCCCTGTGTGTAGGTGGGGAGGGGCTAGGCTTCTCATCCAGGGTCCCCTTCCATCTAAGTAGAATGCAGACAGGGAGGGAGAAATAGTTCCACCAATGATCATTCCCTCAAATCTGTGACGGCTCTGCTCAAGCAGGCTCAGGGAAGGGGTGAGCCAGAAAGTAGAAGAGAAAGTTCCACTTCTTTTTCTTTCATGATTTACTTCTCCTTATGTCTGTATAATTGAAAAACCCCAAAACTTGGGAGAAGGGAGGATGGGGTAGGGCTGGGTGGAGTGGAGGGAGGGAAAACTACAGTTGGGATGTAATGTATGAGAGAAGAATAAAAAACAAAAAAGAAAAACCCACCATTTTCTGAAAAAAAGGAAGAAAAACTGTCCCTGGGCTGGGCAAGGGGGTAACTGGCAGATAACACAGCCTGAAGAGAATAGATTTTCTCTTCTGTCCAGCACTGACCAAGGAGACTTTAAACAACTTCTGGTGGGTCCTTTTAAAAGATGAAAGACAGCTGCTAAATTCCTTTCTTGCCTTGTTGGCCCCAGATATTATAAAGAAGGTATAAAAGCATTTTTTAATTCAAGGTTTAAGTATACGCCAGTTGCTTAAAAGTATTTAACAGCAGCAAACTGATTGGAATGAGACCTTTTGCCTAAACTGAAAGCCACTGTCACCTCTTCTGATAATGAGATGTAGTTAGACTTATAGACACCCAGCAAAATTTTGATATCCTACCCTTTGTCAGAGGAATATCTCCAAACAGAAAGTTCTGTCTCCAATCAAAAGGTACAGTTGGGCTATCTCTCAAATTGACAACAAAGATTCCTGGGAGTATGGGCAGAAACCAACCTCCCAGGACTGACCCAATAGCAAGTTCCTATCAGTACAGCTACCCCATTCCAAATCAAACAATACCCAACGACCCTGGAAACAAAAGGGGAAATTGCAGTCCATAATTCCTGGCTTGAAGAGACAGACATCCTGGTGCCCTGCCAGTCACCCTGGACTACAGCTCTCCTGCCTCTGAAGACACCTGGGACCTCTGATTCTCATGAGTCTGATTCTCCCAGAGAAACAGCTGTACACTTTCTTGGACCTGAAAGATGCATTTTTCAGTCTCCCATTGGTAGAGGTGAGTTAACCCATCTGTGCTTTTAAATGGACAGACCCAGTGGGAGGTTTTATTGACAACATACCTGAACCAGGTTGTCCCAAGGATTTAAAA
This sequence comes from Ellobius talpinus, assembly GCA_001685095.1. Taxonomy (NCBI): domain Eukaryota; kingdom Metazoa; phylum Chordata; class Mammalia; order Rodentia; family Cricetidae; genus Ellobius; species Ellobius talpinus. The sequence goes on from LOJH01064489.1 coordinate 8,663, forward strand.
AATTCTCCAACCGTTTGATGAGAAACTAAATGCTGACCTCCTGCCCTTCAGTCAGAGGTTTCCTGGAAAATGGATTATAAAAGGACTACTCAGGGACTGCTGCAAGACTTACAGACCCTGGGCCGCAGAATGTTGGGTAAGAAAGCCCAACTTCATCCTGGAGAGATGGCACAACAGTTAAGAGCACTGGCTGCTCTTCCTGAGGTCCTGAGTTCAATTCTCAGCAACCACATGGTGGCGCACAACCATATCTAGTGGGATCTGATGCCCTCTTCTGGCATAAAGTTGTACATGCAGATACAGTACTCATACACAAAATAAATATTTTTTTGTAAAAAAAGTTCAACTTTGTACATCAGAGGCTACTTATCTTGGCTACCAGCTGGGAGGAGGCAAAAGGAGCCTGTCTCAGAGTGGGATTGCTCTTAGTCTACTCCAAAGACTAAGAGACAGGATCAAGAGTTCCTAGGTGCCCCTGGATATTGCTGCCTCTGGATACCAGAGTTTGTGGAAATAGCTTGACTTCTATACATTAGCACAGAGGGGGCTACTGAGCCTAATATGGGCTGAGACTAAATAAAAGGCATTCGAGGATTTTAAAACATCTCTGACTTCGGTTCCAACCCTAAGACTTCCAGATGCCTCAAAACATCTATTTTCATCTGTTTGTCCACGAAACACAAGTCATTCCAAAAGGAGTTTTAAGCCAAATTTTGGAGCCTTGGAGTTGTCCTGTAATATACCTGTCTAAATGATTGGATACTGTAGCCGCAGGATGGCCCACCTGTCTAAGAGCTGTGGCAGCTATGCTAGTCAGATGAAAAGGCAAGCAAACAAAAACAAGTCAACTCTGGGTCAAGATCTCATAATCACAGCACTCCCCCATCAATGACACAGCTGAGGCCCTCCTCTGAGAAGGACCAGAACACTGGCTGTCTAATGACCGTGTGACACAGTACCCAGCTATCAATTGGGTTCTCCTCTTCCTGATGATACAAGTGCTCATCCATGACTGCCAGGAGATGAAAGAGAAAACCAAAAACATAGTTAATTTAACTGAAACAATTTGAGCTCAATCCAGGTAGCTCAGCCTAGAGAGCAAAACTGATCAAACTGACCCAGGCTCTTAGATGAGGAAAAGGAAAGTCCACCATCACATACATGGACCAGCAGTCAGTGCTTTTATTAGTGGGCATGCCCACAGTATAATCTATAGATGAAGAGAGCTCATCACTGGGGAAAAGGACATTTAAAAAATCTTAGCTTCCTAGAGGCTATTTGGCTTCCCCTGACAGATCGCTGTCCTCCACTGTTGGCTTCTGACCTAACTGAACCAGCGCTGCCTGAAACTCCATAGTAAAGAAACGGATAGCTCAAACCCACAGGTGTATGGAGGACACCAGAGAGAAAGATCATTCTCCGGAAACAACTGGCAGGACTCTCATAACTGACTTTCACCAGACTACTCATCTGGGGCCCACAAAACTTTCTGAGTTGCTTGGACCAAGGTGTGTTAGTATGTTATTAGGGACAGCCTAGTGTGGGACATCTCCACCAGATGCCAGGTTTTTGCTCAAGTGAATCTAAAACAAAGAGCCCCTACCCAGGTAGTGTCCAACACCCCCAGAGGACTCTGGGAAACTGACTTTACCAAGATCCAGCCTGCTGCAGAAGGATAAATATACTTGCTAATTTTTATAAATACTTTTTCCAGGTAGACAGAAGTGTTCCTCACCCAGACTGAAACTGCTCAAAAGCTAAAAAGCTCCTCCAGGAACCGGTCCCTGATTTGGCCTCCCCCAGCAATGGGGACTGACAGTGGCGTAGCTTTCATAGCCCAAACCTCCCAATTAATAGCTAAAGCTTTAGGCACAGACTAAAAACTTTATTGTGCATATAAACTTGAGAGTTCTGGGCAGGTTAAGAAAAATAAACAGGGCATTAAAAGAAACCCTAATAAAATTCTCCTTAGAGTCCAGCAAAGGATGGATAGGCCTCCTTACTTTGCTTTGCTTAGCCTGCTGCACCCCATATAGGGAGGGATTTACCCACTATGAGACTATCTTTGGAAGACTTCCCCACTG
>LOJH01064490.1:0-10591 GCA_001685095.1 Ellobius talpinus
GGAGGTGGAAAATTTTTTAATAACAATAAAAAAGTGTCTGAAATAAAAAAACTATATATTATATATTATATTATAATATATTATATATTATATTTAATATTCAGAATAAATTAAGTGACTTTTAAGATAAAAAAATAAATAAATGTGACTCTCTTCAATAGAAGACAGGAGGTATATTTTTATGTCAGCACAGGATGGTTGTTATGGGTTTAAAGTTCCCACACAATTGTTAGTATCTGTAAAACAATGCAGTATGCTTCTATTTTGCAACCTGAGTGGAAGAAAATTATTTTCTTCCAGAAAACGTTCTTAGGATAGGTGTGGTGGTTCATTACTTTACCTTGAGCACTTGAGAGGCACAGTTAGTTGACTCTGGGAGTTTGAGACCAGTCACGATTACACAGAAAGACACTGTCCCAAGAAAAGAAAAAGAAAGAGAGAGAGAAAGAGAGAGAGAGAAGAAAAGAAGGAAGGAGGAAAGGAAAGAAGGAAGAAAGAAAGGAAGGAAGAGGAAGGTTATTTGGCCAGCAAGATGGCTTAGCAGCTTTGATAACCTGAGTAAAATCCTCAGGACCTATGTACATGGTAGAAAATTGATTCCTACAAGTTGTCCTCTGCTCTCTCTCTCTCTCTCTCTGTCTCTCTCTCTCCCTCTCCCCCTTTCTCCCTTGCTCAAACACACAAAACATGTACACACTACATGTACATGTAATTTTTTTAAAAAATTGAAGAAAATGCTCTTTATATGTGTTCCAATAATTCCAAAGCACATTCTTGGGTATGGGATGAGACAGTAGTTTGTGGATATCTGAGATATCTGATAGATTTCAAGTTATATATTTACCTTCTATGAGCTTCTAGCAAAATGGCATTAGGGCTGTCAATCTTAGTGCCACTTCTTAAGGAAGCATAGCTCAGAGGATTTACTTATTACATTAAGAATGCTAACATTCTGAGGCAAAATGACAGAGAAGCAGCTGATTTCAGTAAAGAAATAAAAGGATATTACTGCTCCTAGGTATGGTGGAAGGGAAAGTTTATTGTAGATAAAAGGGAGAGCATAGCCAGAGGCAGAGACATCTGGGAGTGTCCAGAGTGAATGTGACCCTGAGTCATGTGAGGGGAGGTGGTGAGAGGAGAGCCAGATCAAGAGCCCAGCAGGTTGAAGGGTAGATCATGTAAACAGAATAGTTGGATTACACAGGAAAAGGCAACTGGGGAAAGCCAGGCCCAGTCCCTGGACTGGAGAAGGTTAGGATGGAGTAATGGGTATTCCAGACGTACCCTGTTAAACATAGGGACTGAGGGGTGCAGAGAGAACCTGGAGACCTGATCTGCTCTGATATGGTAAATTGACACCTTAACCATTCTCCGCGTTTGATACCTAGGAGCAGTTACTGTCTTTATCCCTAGGTTAAACCCTTAATTTGCATGGTTGCCAGGGTCACCCAGGGCTCCTTCTCCTGCCACACCACAGCCAGCCCCCCCAGTCTCCAGTGTGGCACCTGGCACCTGCTGACACATTGGTTTGTGATCTTTTTCAGGCCAAATTTTCTTCCCATTTTATCTTTCCAACCATCTTGAGAACTCATTAAGGAAAATGCCTTCCATTTCCCAGCTTCTACCTAGAGGGGTCTAAGTGATAAAAATCTCCTTGCCTGCCCTGACGTGTGTCCAAAGTAAATGAGATGTTAATTTAGTGAAATTAAAATCTTCTTATGGAATTTTAAAGCCTTTTGTTTTATTTTTTAAGTTACAAAAACAAAGAAACCAGTTAAAATGGCAGGGGCATAGTAAAAACAGGAAGAAAAGTAGCCATTAAAGTTGAGTATAAATCTGTTTTCAAGATTTTTCAAACATTTTAAATTGTGTTCTAGCACCATTTATGAACTTTTCTTTAAAAAAATACTTCTAGATTTATTTATTTTATGTGTTTGAACGCTTTGCCTGCATGTATGTATGTGAGTGCTAGCAACCCAAACTTGGTCCTTTGCAGAAGCAGCAAGAGCTCTTAACTTCTGAGGCAATTCTTGAGCCTCATTTTTTTCCCATATGTATATTTGGGTCTAGTCCGTGGAATGGCTCCAAAATCTTTATTGAACCAAAAGTTGACAATCAGTTGCTGTATGTGACTGTGTTATAGTAAGAAAGTTTAAGGCACTACTTTCAGATTTCTATACTCAAAGATATTGAAATTTCCAAACTCTGGCCCCAAATATGGGAATCAGGACATGGCATTCTCACATCAGCTTTCACATGGCACCACCCTACCTGAAGACTGCAAAGTGTCCCCACTTTGGACAGCCCTCACTGGGATCCAGATTGTCACTTCTGGTCAGTGCGTGTCCTAGCCCACAAAATACTTTGATTTTCCAACTAATGATGGTCTATAAAGGTAAAGTCAGGAATATACATTAGATCCCTTGTGACTAATATTTCCTGCACTTTGCTGATTGCCACCATCATCTTCTGCATTTCAAACTTATTACAGAGTAAATCAATGAAAATAGTTTTTGAAATAGTTCAACAATTTTTTGAATAACTCATAAAGAAAGAGTATGGTATACACTAGATTATTAAACACTGAAAATAATTGATAGGCATTACTTATACTTACTGGAAGAAGGTTTAAGATAATTCGAGATTATAAAATGTAGTCACATTTAATAACCAATAAAGTCCTCATCTTAAGAAAATTCTTCAAAATGAATCTTTGTGTATACTGTGGAAAGAAAACTCCAAAGAAACAATGTTGAAGCAAAGAGAATCTCTCAAAACTTACTTTAAAAACAAGCAGACAGACAGACAGACAAAAGCAAAACCTATTTCTGTATATGTGTATGGTGTATATGGGGTGGCATATACCACAGTGTGCATGTGTGTGGTGTGTATAGGTCAGAAGACAGCTGTAAGAGATAGCTAGCTCCTTCCACATGTGGGTTCCAAACTTGAATTCAGGAGAAAATGCCTTTAAATATCAAGCCATCTCAGTGACCCCAAGAATGAATTTTTAAGGTTGACATTTTATTCTAGATCCCTAAGGTCAAAGGCAGGAGTGACACAGAGACATAATTATTGACTATTAAATGAATCCATACATGTAACATCCCCTATCACATATCCTGAGGGTTTGTTCTGTAGGTTTCGAGCATTTTATGAGGTACCCTCTTGAGATATCATACATTTATAAGAGCTAAACCATTTTTAAAAGAAATTTCTGGAATACAGACTAGTGTGGGGAAAAAACACAGCACACAGAGTCAGGTGCCACGAGTCCGAGTGATGATTTTGGTCTCTGGCTAACTGCATGGCCTTAGTCTGCTTTCTCAACCTACCTCTATGCCAAGAAAATAATATTTTTCAAACTGTGGATGAGAATTCCTCCTTTGTTGTAGTCTAGCCTTAGGTACAAATGACATGACACACACTAAAATGAACTGAAAAGTAGGGAACAAATACTATCGGGTAGACTGTGTTTATTCATCTTTTTTATTTTGTGGTGTTTTGGTTTTGTTTTGTAGGACAAGGCCTCACTGCTACCCAGTGGCTGGCCTGGACGTGACAGAGATCTGTCTGCCTCTGTTGTAGAACATTATTTTGACTAGGTGGCCAAAAAAGAAAGCTCATAACATTCCTCAGCTTCCCAAGTGTTGCACCATACACAGGATTATTGGGTAGATTTTACATCAGAGGCCTCGCGCCTACCTCCAGTTTCATAAATTTCATGTGCAATGCTACATTTCTTTCCTGTATTAACAAATCTCCTAATCTCAAAAATCAAAATGAAAAGTGTTCACATTGAAATTTTTGTTCCTTCTTTCAAAACATCCTGAAATTACTTACAATTGGCCTATTGTATCCAATTACGCCTTCAAATGTCTTTACCAATATTTTCCTTACATGTAGCACTATTTGTATTGTTAGGAAGGGCTTCAACTTTAAGGAGTTGTGCCAGAAACAGCTTTTTACCCCTCTTCAGTCTCTTTACTCACTTTTCTGCTTCACAAACTACCTCCATGATCTCTAAGAGCAGTGGCTACAGCATTTACAGATGAGAATGAAAGACGCTGTCCATCGACGCATAAAAGGAAATGACAGAGGTAAAGAGATGGTTTAGAGGCATTCAATTGGGAAACACGCTTGTTGCATGCACAAGCATGAGGACCAGTTTATGGGCCCACAAATGCCAGATACATTCAAGTAATGCAGCAATCAAGCTGGCTAGCTAGACTTGCCAGATGTGCAAGCACTGCATCTGTATTTAAATAAGGTGGAGACCAGTTGAGGAACACATGTCAGCCTACACACGCACTTGTATGCAAACACACACACATTATATATACATATATACATACATACATACAAAATATACATATACATTGGGGGGAAGTTTTAAAGAAGAGAACAGAAATAGTGGTGGAATCATACATATATAAAACCTTAAAGCTAGGCATGGTGGTGCATGCTTTTAATCCTAGCACTCGGGAGGCAGAGGCAGGCAGATCTCTGTGAGTCCAAGGCTACCCTGGTCTACAGAGTGAGTTCCAGGACAGCCAAAGATACAAAGAGAAACCCTGTCTTGAAAAACAAAACAAAACAAAACAAAACAAAAAATCTCTTAGGTATTGAAACTAATTGCAAGTGTCTGCTGCACTGTGTTCTTAGGGCGCTCGTCCATTCTAATAGGAAAAGAAAATGCCTAATTCTGGGAGATCCCTAGAAAGGGTTGTGCATAGACAGAATGCTTTTGAGGACAAAATGGTTAAGACAAGCACAAAACAAACAAACAAACAAACAATTCTAGACCATCCAATCTACAAACAATAAAATAAGACTGACTCCATGCTAGGCAATAGGTCTGGAAGGTTATGTCCATGCTGGCTGTCTACCCCCTCGACTCTGGAATGGTAGGAGGAGGAGACAAAAGAAATTGCAGAGCTGTATCCATCCTATCTTCACAACAAACCACCAACTCTACATAAGACAAGTTAGTTGCTTTGCAATTATACCTAAGCAAGGATTTTGAATAACAACAAGAATAACATAGAGATAAAGGGGAATGAATGATGGCCTTCTTGACAAAGAAATATACCTTCACCGCCTTCTAAATTTCTGAAACCAGTGTTTGAAAGATTTACTCAGTAGAGATCTTGGTTAGAACACCAAGTTTATCAACAAGCATCTATCCTGACACAATTTTTTTCTCAGTCTACAGACATTGAGGCATCACAGAGGAAATATAAACAAGTTTCATTAATTTGCTGTTGTTGTCCACTTGCCCTTTTACAAATTAATACTAGAGTGCTGGAGAGATGGCTCCAGTTATGAGCACTTGTGGTTCCTTCAGAGGACACATGCTCAGTTCCCAGTACCTGTATGGTGACTCACAACCATCTGTAACTCCAGTTCTGGGGTATCAAACACCATTCTCTGGCCTTTGAGAACACCAGGTATGAAAGCAGTGCATACATCCACGTAGGCCAAACATTCTTACACACAACAAAAGTAAATCTTTAAAAAAAAAAAAAAAACAACTGATATGCCATGGTCATCCGAAATAGTAAGATGTAGTTGAAAGAAAGGAATTTTTATCAACTTGGAAATTTCCACTAGGAAAATAGATGTCTTCCAGATCTTGGTTGAAAATGATCAGTTTTCTTCATCCTACAGTACTCAGTACTACAAATAAAAGGCAAATAAGCACAAGAGATTTGAAAGCCCTTAGTAGACAAACTCATTGATTTAAAAAATTGTTTTTACAATTATGGACTTTGTGAGGGTTTCTATACACGTACACGTGACACCATGGTGCTTTTGTGAAGGTCAGAGAGCAGCTTGCAGGAGCTGATTCTCCATGTGAGTCCCGGGAAGCAAACTCAGGCCATTAGGCTGGGGCAAGAACCTTTACACCCTGTAAAGCCCAGTTGTTCCCACCTTTCCTAATGCTGTGACCTTTAATACAGTCCCTCATGCTGTGATGACCCCAACCATAAAATTATTTTGTTGTCACATCATAACTGTAATTTTGCTACCATTATAAATATGATATGTGGCCCTGAAATGGGTCACGAGCCACATGTTGAGAACCACTGCCTAGATTAAAATGTAACCGTTTGCAGTAGTGACTCTGAATTTGGTGGATGTTTGGAGTGCTTAGAGTCTAAGCAATCTCACTTTCTTTTACTTTTCTATTTTATATTTCAGAACTCATTGCTTACCAAGATACAGTAACGACTTAATAAATATTTGGAGGGATTAATATGCATAATGTGTATATGTGTATTTAGACATATTTAGTGAAATATGAACAGTAACAAAAATAATTTTCATTGCAAAGACAGATACACACACATATGTGGGAAGATACATATATTTCAATATTGGAAACATTCTCAAATGCCAAGTGAGTACTTAAGACATGAAGTCCTTAATTAGACAAGGTTTGGAGATCTAGTGAGGGTCTTTGGAATAAAATTCTACAGTATTTTTGATAGGTCATGACCTCTGAAGACTGTCTTTTTGCTTGGAATTTATTACTAGTGTCTTCCAATTACAGAGGGTGAGAATGGAAGGAAGCTTAGACGTGAACCCAGACAGGAGGTTGCTTGTCTAAGAAGCCCTTCTCACCTCCTGAGGACTGAAGGCCTCTGTTGGGACCTTTCTCCCCTGCAAGGTGGCAGAAAGTGCTGTTGGTTTGTGGCCATTTTCTTCAGAAGGTTTAAAAAGAGATAATTTCCTCCAGTCAGCTCATCACAGAAAAGACAAACTGAGATCTAGAGAGGCTAAGACTAGCCCAAGAACTCAAGGCCAACGAATGAATGCCTTAGTCTAAATACATCCGGAATAACGAGTTTTAGATCTACTTGACCCATTGTCCTAATCCGAGGTTAACAGAAATGGAAGAGAAAACAAGTGCTGATTGAGGACTAGAGGAAAGGGTAAGAGGCAATCATTAGCAAATCCCTGGGCTCGGGTCACCTGCTCTCCAGTATCAAAACAGTGAAACAAGCCTTTCATAGGCACATCAAGGGCGAGTAGCCATTGTTTTCCGAACCAGCTGTGGGGAATCTACTCACTCCACAGTGGCCTTGGGACAGCTGCAGCTGCTGCGCAAGGGGAGGGCGGAGGAAAGCAAACTACCAAGGCAGGCTGCAAGGACCTCGCCGCGCCCCCTCTCGGACAACTGGGAGGCATTTCTGCGTTAAGAGCATTGGACTAAACCACCCTAGGAACCAAGGCAAAGCATACAGTAGGCCCAGACCCGCGCAGCAATTGCGGGCCTTCGGTAGGCTGGTGCGGGATAATCTGCTGGCAGCTGCACGGTCGTGCGCAGTGAGTGACGCTATTAGAAAGTGGGGCCGACTGAGCTTCAAGAGCACCCGGTGACGGAGCAAAGTCCTCAGGATTCAAGCTTAGCTGTAGTCTAGTCCAGAGGCGAGTTCCCGCTCTCCTCCCGGCCTCTCCCCTGCTCCCAGGTCTCAGGCACCGCGGTCCCCAGGTCACCGCTGACGCATCACACTCACCATCTCCTGCCTGAGGACGTGCAGTTTGCTCTCCAGCCTTTCCAGGGCGCTGGGGTGGCCGCGTCGTGGAGAGCCAGAGGCAGGGGAGGATGAAGAGGAGGAGGACACAGAGGGCGCGAAGCTGCTACAGCTGCTGCTGCTGCTGCAGCTCCCGCCAACCCCGCTGGGGTCCGCAGCCCCTTCTCGGGGCGCCGGCTCCTCCCCGCGCAGCGAGCGCGCTAGGCTCTCGGGCACTTTGCGCCCCAGCTTCAGCTCGATGTCTCTGAGGTCTGGCAGCGGGCCGTCTTCCATGACTCTTTAAGAGGGGCGACACTGACAGTAAAGGCAGAGGTCGCAAGGAGGCGGCGGCCTGGCTGACTCCGGAGCTCAGCAGCCGGTTCTCCGGACCGGGCCTGGGTCCCCGCGGGCGCCCGTGCGCTCCATGCCGCGGGCGCAGTCGGCAGATCTGCACCCGGCCGCAGTTCCAGGCTCTGCCGTTCCGCAGCTAGCAAGATTAGCCAGATCGCTTCATTCCTTCCTCTCTGGCCACTCCACCTCCAAGTTGAGTTAATTGATACTGCAGAGAAGGGCAAAAGCTAGTACGTTATACCAAGAGACAGGAGAGAGAGAGCAACGGAACCTGCTCGAGGGGAGAAAATTCCCATTTCAAACTGACCATTCACATCTCTGCGCCGTTCACAGTGCCCATCTGGTATTACACCATACAGAATAACGATGTGGCCACACTCCCGGGTCGTTTCATTTTCCAGCCATATGTCTCCAAGGATCGTCAGAAAAAAACAAAAATCTCTGGTCAATGAAAGAAGTGGGTTCGTCGTGTTTCTATGCGGTACGGATGCATTTAAGATAAAGATGGTTAGCTTAGCTGGGGTTTAAGGGCTCTCTGGTTGAGTCAGCAGTGTCTTTTCCATTTAGGCTGTCTCATCCAAGTCATTGTGTTCCTCTGAGCCTCAGAAACTTTAAACTGGGCTGGCAGGTGGACCAAACCAGGGCCAACCCTTGTACCGTATATCACAGACAAGAGGAGCAGCAAAATCTTCCCAATCCTGAACTGACTTTTGAGTCCTACTTCAGCTGAGCATACCCATATTAGGTTACTAAGTTAAAAGTTGTCCCGCTGGCAACTACAACCTGTTAAACATATTTTTAAAATTAGAGGTAGAAAAAATGGCTATATTTTATGTCGTTTTCTGTCCCCCAGTCTTCCTAACAGCCAATGAGCTTAGCATTAGAAACCTTGCCCAATAATTCCCCAAGGAAGACCGAAAAGAGTTAATCAATCAATAGTTCAATGAAAATGTACAATAAAATACAATCGCCCTAGCAATAGTCCAGTATACTACCACACGCCAAAATGAAAATTAGAATTGCCCAGATATATGTATAGATATATGAACACTGAGGTGGCAGCAGAATCTCAAACAGAGAAATTGCTGGATCCTTTCTCTTTAATTGTGGGAGAAAAACACTGAGAGTAACTAGTGAAATCATTGTTGTCTTCTTTGAGAATTTACCTATATTTTTCATCTATTTAGGAAAACACAAAACTTTGTAAGCCATTGATCTGCAATACTTCTACAGAGTAAATTAGTATAAAGTCCATAGGTTATAAGACTGCTTGAGCATTGTATTTGTGTCAATGAGAGCTGAGAATACCATTTTCAATCCATTAAACTATAATTTTTGGTTTCTGTTAAAGTATTTCAAAGTTGATCTTTTTTCTGGAACAACTACATAGTTGTGTCTTTGGTTCTTCTGGCCCCCTTCCCATTCAGCTTTTGCATTAGAAAAAAAATAGATACATGAGTTTAGAGTTTGTTTATATCATTTTCTCATCTATGAAACCTTAAAAGGAGAGAAAACATAGACCTTCTGAATTAAATATCTCAGGTCAGGGAGAATGCTACTGAAATTGTCTTGTCAGCAAGCCAGAACTTTGCATGTGTTAACTCTTCTTGAAAAAAAAATAAAGTCATAAGAAAAAAAGTCATAAGTTAGGTGGCTCAATTCAACGTCAAAACCACCATTTATGGAATCAAAGGAGAACAAAATTAAGCCTCAGCTCTCCCATAAAACTGCATTATTGTCCTAAAGCTGGCAAACCACAAGCTCATTGCATGAGGATTGTGCTGTGCCATGTAATTATGGACGCCTCTCATTTGAGTCATGGACAGCTTTTTATTATAAACTCAAAGTCCAGCTCAGAACTGGGTATAAAGCAAACCTCATGTGTTCAATATCTAGCTTGAATTTGGTTCAAAAAGCCACCCTTAAATTATCATCAGCGCAGTCCCTGTGCATAAGTCAGACAGTAGCCGACAATAACAATAGCTTTAAAAAGACATGTTATTCTGGCTTTTGAAGAAAATCTAAAGGAGAACCTTATAAAACAAAGTGTGTTGTATATCGTTAACACTTTGTTCTGGTGAAATATAAAACAAATTTCAGCTGTTAAAGAATAGGTTAGTCATGTTAAACTTTGAAAGTTTCTGTATGATCCCTTGTGATATTTTTGTTTAAAATAGAAATGTTTTGAAGGCCTAGTTTCCTAATTTGGGGAAGAACTTAGAATCAAAATCCTTGCTAGGCCTAAGGAGAATATGGTAAATTTATCTTCTCTTTGGCCTGATATGATAATATTTCTCTCTGTCTAAATTTCTGAAAACTGGATTTTTTTAACGTTTGGTCTTGAGCCCATTTTCTGTTAATTTTAGAGATGTATCTATGAGAAAATGCATGAGAGATTTGGCCAGTAGGTCTTGCCATGATGTGGGAAATTAGTCATAAGCAGAGCAGTGGGCTCTAGATGGGCTGTGGGCTGGGAGTGGCGACAGGAACAGTGCGGGGGGGGGTTTTGGGGGGACCAAGGAGAAACAACAGACAAGTACAAAGCACTCTGACCACACTGCTTATCCACCTCAGTGCTATCCAAAACTCAGGGTATTTACCTGAAGCCTAAAGCACTAAAAAGCAGAGCTGTACAACCATTGAGGGTGAACAGTTTTTGACACATTAGTAGGTGATCGGTTCGGGGACTGTCTCAGGTCTGACCTCCACTGGCCTTTCTG
>LOJH01064491.1:0-10591 GCA_001685095.1 Ellobius talpinus
TTTATTAACTAATGAAAGTAACACATAGACAGATGACCCTCCTCCATCAGAGAACAGTGGAGGTCTCTGAGCAGAAGTTTGACTAAGGACCAGCAAGGATGACAGTAGAGGAAGTGCACAGACAAGGGTAGGAAGTGAACTTACAGCCACAGTCAAGGGTAACACTGTGTGGAGTCTTAAAGACCCAGCAAGTGTATTAGGTTTTCAGAGACCTTTGGCAGACCATTTGAAATGACAGCTAAAGGAAGGCCCTTTGTTGAACAGTAGAATTCTTGTACATCTTCAGAGACTAGCCTGACAAGAGCTTGTGATGGAATGAAATAGAAACAGATGCATGGACACACATAATTGCTTGGATCATTGCACGGAGATCTCCAACAGAGAAGCTGAAGCACTGCTGAAAGTCAACATGTTGATTATATATGGCTGAAGAGTGAGGTTATTGTTCACAGGCAAGCATGGCCAAATTATTACATAGAGATAGATCAGGGGGTTGGCTTTGTAATCTACAGCTAGGCAAAGGAGACAGCTGTAGGTGATCTTAATAGGAGTAGTGCCTTAGGAAAGCATCTCTGGTTGTAATTATAGTGGTGGTGGTAGCAAACCTATGGAAGACATTTTCTGCATGCGCTATCAACAGTCACATTTGGACCATAGGATGCCTTTCTCATTCCTATGATGGGGGTGAGGCTCTGCAGTTTTCCCAAGGTCTGAGCTCATGCATGGTCTTTGGCAAGGCCTGCTCATGTTCAAACTTTCACTCAACACTTCACACGCTCAGGGATTCCTCTTCTCCCCGCAGTGAATAATTTTTACTTTTTATTCATTTATTTAATGTGTTTTTGATATATTTAAGGCCCATTGCAAAAGTATTTATTATTTAAACATAGGCGATGATCAAATAGATGGTAATATGACAGCTATTTTGCCTTCTTAAATGAAACAGTGATGGAAGAAAGGCCAAAGGTCAATATTTCAAAAGTCAATACTGTTTTTAATGGTAATTATATGATAGCCTCATAAATAAGCAGGTAGGAATTAAACATTACTGATTAGCTTTGGACTAAGACACATTAGCATCTTTGAGAAGAAGGTGAAGGTCACAAGTGTTCCATCAAAATTCTGAGGATTGCATTAAGTGTGAAGAGAATGAGATTATAAAAAACATCTTTTTATTGTTTTGTGTCAATTATTTTTCAAAAGTACTATAGAATGTAAAGTGAAAATTACTGTAAAATGGGTGTACTTTGAAAATTATTAAATGCAAATTTAACATAAATGCGAAACATCAATTATCAGAATGTGAGAGCTAAACAGAGAGTATTTTGTCTCCCAAAGCACCCATCATTTAAATGATTCGCCTCAGTAATATGTCACAAAAACATTAGCATTAATATTTATTTTGTCTTTTGTATATAAATGTAAATTCTTTTTATAACAGTCCCAGGAAAGGATGTATAGACTGCGGGTAAGCATGGCTTTGTAGTTTCATCATAAAATGTGTAATGTAACAATACACCAGTGTCTTAGGAACAGAACACACTGGTTTCACAGGTTGAAGACACACATACAAGATTGTGAGTTGACCAGTGTCTACTTTGGGAGAGGGATGACCACTACAAACTTGTATAGCAAGGTGAGGATCAATGAGTTGACTTGTCTCTGTGGTGTGCAGAGAAATCAAGCATTTGCTCATTTGTGTGAGCAGTAATCATAAATTACATAACATTGCTGAACAAACACAGTATGGAAAGTTATCATAATAAAGCTGTTCTACACTACAATTTCCATCTACAATAATTGAAGCTTTTTAATAACAGTGTCACACTAACAGACAATAAACTTAATGTCAAATTCATAGCATAATCACTTAAAACTGATTCACTTTTTTAAAGATCAGAATACCACTTTTGAGAGCAAAGAATACAAAGTAAAATTAACTGGAGAACTAAGACATAAGAGCTTTCCTCAGCTGTCTTATGAAAATCTGTTTGGTGTTTTTGTTGTTGTTATTATTGGTAGTGATTTTTCTTGTTTGTTTGCTTGTTTTGATTTGTTTATTGAGAGTTTCCCTGTGTATCCAGGGATGTCTTGGAACTCACTCATAGATGAGGCTGGCCTTGAACTCAGAGATTCACCTGCCTCCACATCCTGAGTACTGGGATTAAAGAACGGCACCAAAACCTGGCTGAAAATTTCTCATTTCTATAACTGTATTGTGATGTATTAATTTTCATTATTTTGTTTAAACACTAAATTATTTTAAAGGCAAATATAAAATCAATGTAAAAGTAGTCAACTTATTATAAAACCTATGATAGATCATTCCACAGTTTAACATCTGCCAGGCAGTGACTCATGATCCTATATGTCTTCCTGTCACAGGGCTTGCTACAAAAGGAGTAAATAATTTTCTATTGGTCAGCACAAAGAGTATGCAGGTAACACCAGTATACAAACCAAGATGTTCTCATTTGTTAAGCTAAACTGTAATTGGTATTGTTGCTGATGTTGTTTGGTTTGGTTTGCTTTGTTTTGGGTATCTTTTTGCCTTCCACCCAGCTCCCAATTAAACACACAGAGACTTTTCCCCACTTATGAATGCTTGCCTTAGCTTCACTTGTTTCTAACCAGCTTTTCTAACTTAAATTATTCCTTTTCGTTTTAAGTATGTTTGGCCCCTGGCATTTTTACCTTTCTTTATACTATATGTCTTCCTTTCCTTCTTACTCCATTCCAGGCTGTGTGGCTGGCCTCTGGCACCCTCTTCTCCTTTTCTCCTTCCTCTTTTAGCAAGACTGGATTTCTCCTCCTGTTTGTTCTCTTTGCTGTCAGCCACACCTATCCTTTCTCCTACCTAGCTTTTGCTCATTCAGCTCTTTGTTAGGCCAATCAGGTTTTTAGGTAACACAGCTTTACAGAGTTAAACAAATACAACATAAAAGAATGTAACATATCTTTGCATCTCTAATAAACAAATGTAGCTCATCTTAAACTAATATTCCACAACAGCAAACCTTGTAATTTCTGTTCTAAGCTACCTGTGGAAAAGCAGGGAGAAAGGGAGTGGCAAGATTAGAAGATGCCTTCGCCGCCATGATGCCAGCCTAGAGTTTACGCTCAGTATGAATATGCAACTTGTTTGAATAACGAACTACATGGTTTGATGATAAATTAGCTAAGCATAAGCTCATTACAAAATAATTACTTTAAATTAGTTGCTTATAAAAAGGAAACTGACTGCTATAAGAATTTTATTTGGGCCAAATATATAAGAGGATCCTATTTCAATGAAATATGTGAAAATTAGTCTTATACTTTTCATGGTACAAGTGCTTTTGTGTATCAAATAAATATTTGGGCCTTCAGTTCAGAGCGGTAATAGTTTTTTAGTGATAATAAGTGTTTCCTGTATAAATTCCCTTTATCTATCCGTGATTAAGGATTAATACTTTTCTTGGTTTCAGAAAAATCACTCATTATTCTATGTAAAATATCAATGAGCATCTTCATGAAATTACTATTATTGAAAATCCGAAGAAGAGATAATTGCATGTTAATATTTGACTTGCTTTCAACTGAAGTATTTCTTATCACACAGCTGGATGCTAACTGAAAAAAATCTCTCCCATCTGAGGCCATTTGCTCTTTGGTATACAATTTTAATTCTATTATTGTTAAATAGCAGTTGTGTAGTGTTTTGAATACAATTGTAATTTTACTATTGTGTTAAACAAACACAACTGTTATTTGGTATACAATGGAAACTTTTTGGTATACAATTATAATTATATTATTATTAAGTAGCAGTTGTGAAGCATTTGCTATACAACTGTGACTCTACCATTGTTAAAGAGCAGTTGCATATTCGGTGTACAGTTGTAATTCTATTATTGTAAAATAGCAGTTGTGTCGTGTTTGGAAAAATCTTGATTGTCTAGTATATTACTTTCCAACTGTAATCCCATCAGTCTCTAATCTTTATTTCAGACACTGAAATAAGTTGAAAATGAAAAGTTTCAGACACGTTTGTGTCTGATTCGTCCTTTCTTGGTCATGCTGCTTACTTCAGAGGAAAATGATATATACAGTGATAATACTATTAACTATTACAGAAAATTAAATAGCACGCTACACTATCATCATGAGTTTTTCACTTGATTTATGATAATCAATCATTTTTACTATTCCACTATTTGTCATAAAAGAAAATAATTCAAAGAGTGTGCTATCTCTTAATTCAGTGCATTAATAACTCATCACACTGCAAATCGTAGACATCATTAAAATAATGTTCTGAAGCGTAAGTATGCAAATGTAGAAACCATTCTTATGTCAAGGTTATCACGTGCCGCAAGGAAGGATATTCTTTGTAGAGCATTGCTCAATTGTAAAGAGCTCTCCAGATGTGAAGAACTCATGGACAAGCTCAGGCTTTGTGGAGTGATGTAAAACCACAACTTCATCAGGGTGCTATGAAGCAAGGAGATTTAAGTTTAACAAAACAAAAACATTTCAATAGGATTAAAACCTGTTTCAGAGTTTTTATTTGGCACACCGTAGTCATATAAAACTTTTGTGAATGAATATTCACTCACACAAGGTGAAAACGTAACATTTTCC
This sequence comes from Ellobius talpinus, assembly GCA_001685095.1. Lineage (NCBI taxonomy): Eukaryota > Metazoa > Chordata > Mammalia > Rodentia > Cricetidae > Ellobius > Ellobius talpinus. The sequence goes on from LOJH01064491.1 coordinate 4,624, forward strand.
TTGGAGTTTGTGAACAACTAGGGGCATTATGTCATACACTAGAGGTTACAGGCTAGCTCCCAAGAGGCTTCACAAGAACCCTTTATTATCTCAGTGAAATTCTTATCTTATAGGAGTCAAAGCTCATTTTAAAGAATCTGTCATCAAAATGCCTTACAGAATTATAGAGCAGGGAAGTAAATTCTTGCTGAACAACAACCAATATAATGCCTTATTGATCCCAATAAAATAAAATTTTAAACTGAGCTGACTGGTTCAGATAGAATTTTTGTACACAGGCAAATGGAGGAGTTTCAAAATTACTTATGCTTTTACATCCAAATTACTTCTTCACCTGCATGTAATATGTGTGTTTGTGCACATGGGTACTCCAATGAAGGCATGTGAGAAAGCCAGAAGTTGACAGGTGAGAGGCCTCCGCTTTTTTTTTCTCTTTGTTTGTTTGCATGCTTATTTTTGTAGGGAAACAGATTGGTGGTTTATTCATTCTCACTTTCTTTTCTCTGAGAAGGGATGGAGAGGTTCAGCCTGGAGCTCATCATTTGGGCACTGGTAAAGCCCAACGTACATGAGTAGATGCTGACAGACTCTGGAATTTCCTTATTTCCCACACATCATCCAGTCCAGTCCATGCACCATGTTGAATTGAAGGCTCCTATACTTTGTATTCCCATGAAAAACTCCCAGGAAGAACTCAGTTATACTAGGGTTTGTCACCTCACCCTTTTCTTCCATTCCATTCCCATGAGTGGGGCTTGCTAGAATCTAAATGTTTATCCCTCATGTCTCCTTTATATATTAAAGTTCAAACACCCAAGTTGATAATACTAAGAGATGAGACTTAGATAAACAGAAGAACTTGCTTCAAATACACTCATACTCCACTAGCCAAAGCCATGTATGGTTGTGTATAAATTCCATGAAAGACTACAAGATGAGTCTTTTCCAAGGAGAGAACAGGAGGACTACCATGTCTTCTTTGATGTAAGGACACAGAAGATGGTATTTATGAACCAGAAAGTTCATCTGATGCCAAACCTACCATTTCCTCAGTCTTTAGTTACTCATATATGGTATTCTAATCCAAACTTATTGTTGCTTATAGTTTAAAGAGATGATAGCAGTTCATCCCATTAACACAAATACCAAGATGAAGATCAATCTTTTATTTAATGTTTTCTAAATGGATGAGATGTGTCAGGGCTGTTGACCCCATGTTCCATGTTATTTACTAAAATCAAAGTTGCACAATGTGATGAAAAAAATACAGACATTGGAAGTAAAGATAGCATTAAGGGGTAGGACTCTAAATCTAAAGTAAGGCAGCAAAAGAAATGGGAAAGAGGAATGGACACAATTTCAAGCTGGAACTTAGACAGTGGATTAAGAAGATAAGAAGACACTTGATGTCTTTAACTGGTATAACTAAGTAGAGGGTTGCAATTCTGTTATGCCCAGTTGCAATAAAACATATTAAAAATTTCAGTTTTCACCAAAAACAACATTTTAAGGATTAAAAATACATTGTCACCAACTCTTTCCATAGTAGTCCTACAGTATTTATAGTTTCATGCTAAAATATAAATTTATGTCCTGTTTTATACTGTTGTGATTGATAATTTCTTTTTCTAATATTGATTTAATTAATAGGTAAGCCTTAATAAGTATCTAATAAAATACTTAAGAGCTGAATTTCCAAAAATTCTGTGTGCTCCTAAAATATAAAATTTTTTTACTATTAGCCTAGCTCTCATGTATATGTAGACAGAAGTTGCTGTTCTGCCTGGCCCCATAGCCATTCAGTCCCAAAGAAACACACAGAAGTTTAAATTAATTACAAACTATTTGGTCTATTAGCTCAGGGTTATTATTAACTAGCTCTTGCAACTTAAATTAACCCATATTTCTTGTCTACTTTTAGCCACATTTTTCTCAGGGAGGCATTCTCATCTTGCTTCCTCTGTGTCTTATGGGTGACTGCATCTTTGCATGTCCTCTCAGCAGAATTCTCTTAGTCTTGTCATCCTGCCTATATTTTTTGCCTGGCTACTGGCCAATCAGAGTTGTTTTAAAGCAACACGAGAGACAAATCTTTACAGTGCACAAAAGTATTACACCACAGAATTTTCCCTTTGTTTCTTTTAAAACCAAAAACTTTGAATCTCATCTCCTTTCTTTATCTATTTTCCTGACCATTATCCATAGCAACTTGTACCCAACATTCTAAATAAAGACAAACATCCATAATCCATTTTTTGGGGTATATGGGCATAGTTTTCTAGGCTACTTCCTGTTGTCTGGGGGTGCTGTCTTATGCAGACCCAAAGAAAATTTAGTGTTATGGTCAATTCGTTACTGGAGTTTTCTGTGAAGCTGGATCATCTCAGCCAGCAGTCTTGAAGCTGTTCTGGATGTAGAATTCAGAGGAAACTCCAACAAAGGCGCTCTAAAATGTTCGATCATCTGGACCATCCACTCCTGCTGGAGAATTTTCAGGGGTCTTTCTCGCACAAATCTTAATTTTTAAACCCAGAATAAATCCACAGCCTCTTAATTACTGTGGAAAAAATAACAAAACCTCTTCTCCAAAAAACAGTTTTTTACTTAAATTTTGAAGGCAATACATTTTCAAAATATATAGGTAGGGTTAATCCAGTGGAATTTATAATCAAATGTCTTTTAGCAGCTGTTGCTCTTTTGTCAGCAGTCAAAAAACTCAAAGACAACACAATAACATACAGTATCCAGACTCTTTGTGTATTTTTCATCTCTACATTGTTTTTTATTATTTTCTTTTATTTTTGTTTTTCATTATTTGGTTTTTTGAGGCAAGATTTCTCTGAGTATCTTGTATCTTCCTGCCTGGGAACTGACTAATTAGCATTTTATTAAACTAATACATGTGAAATACAGTGTACAAGAGCATTATCCTCTAGCATGTATGCTTCATATGGGACACATGAAGTCAAATATACTGCATGATAACCAGACGGTTTCCTACCACATGAATGAAGCCCATTTGTCTTAGCTTTATGTCAGCTGCAATTCTTGGAATTTTTGTCTTAAAATTATTCATTTTCATTTTTTTACAGAAACCAGTAGCAATATTTATCATGTAAATTACTATCAGTGAGCATATTCCCCTCATTAGGGGTGGTTGGTCTATCTACTATTTCATCTGGAGTTTTAATTGAAAATTCTGTCAATGATCATATATGCTTTAACTCCAGGACCTACATTGTTATTATTCTTTGAGTCATCATATTAACCTGATACCCCAGATTCCTTGAAAAGTGCTCAGTGTCTTGTACTTTTTAATTTTTGGCTTTCCATTCTGCATAGTAAGCCAAATGCAAGTCTTGGTTCTCAAATTCTTTCCCATGATTTTTTGGACAACAGATGGTTATTTACTTGTTAATTAACAAGTACCTCAGATCCCTCAGGGTCTTGATATGAGAACATATTTTCTGAGATCTTTTGGATTAACTTTTATTATATTTTTCTTTGCTCTTCTAATTATTAGAAGTTTTGTGGTTGTGGTGGGGAAGAAAGTTGTCTTCCATTCATCTACTCATCTTTTTATTTATCCATTGTATGTCATCTCCCAAACACAATGTCAGATATCAACACAAACTGGAAATGAGACAGGACTTTACAGGACATTGAGGCAGGAGGATTGCTATGAGTTTGAATCCAGCTTGCATTAAAAATGTGAAATGATGCTTCAAAAAAATCCAAGTATGATAATCAAAAAATGATATCCAAAGGGTTTTGCTTCCTCCTTGTCTTTTTGTTTATTTGTTTCATTTTTGTTGTTTGTTTTTCTATTTTGAACATATTTTTCTGGTTGCTGAGAATTTACTTATCAGAAATTTTGTTTTTCTTGTTGTCTTTACTTGCTCTATTTCATATCACCTAACTCAGAAAAATGTATGTTACAAGTAAAGATATTTATGAAAAGACATTTGATTTGATTTGAACAAGTAATCAATATTAGGGTACCAGAGAAGAGGCTCAGAGGGTAAAAGCACTTGCTAGCAATGCTGATGACCTGATTTTGATACTCAGAACCCACAAAGGGGAAGGAGAGAACCAACTACTGAAATCTGTCTTCTGACATCTATTATCATGCAAAGCATACGCATGATAATATGCACCAACACACACACAGTAACTAAATAAAAATACACATTTTCTTTAAAGAAACAATTTTAGGTTATATTTTTGAATAATGCCAGAGAAAAAGTATCCATTTTTATGAAAGAAATATTTGTAACTATATCAATTTCATTTGAATATCTATGCTGAGAGTCACAGTTCTTTTATTTTTAATATGTTCACTCTTTTAGGAAAGCCAAGTCAACTTAACTGACTTGATAATATGCTTATAATAGGAGGCCCATGTACTCCAACTGAAATGCTTGCCTTTGAGTGTTCAAAGCAAAACAAAGAAACAATAAAGCAATATCAGCACAGCATACACCATAAACAAATAGCCAATCGTTCCACAACCAATAATTTGCTAGTTGAAAATCAAATAAACTTCATACTTAGTGCTAGCTTAAATGAGCAGTGTTCATATTTAGTCCCACTCTGGAGGGAATGCTTCTCATCAGGCAACAAAAGCAAATCGGATCAGGAAACATTTTCAGCAGAAAAGATACATGGCCAGATGGCTTCCTGACAAAAGAAAGGGAAGACTTGATTAAACTGTCCTGTGATGGCTTCAGATTCAGCCAAGAACTGCTTTGCAATGACTCTTTGGAAATGATAAAGGAGGATACTCAGGTACTAGGCATGTTTATGACATGATTCAGATTTAATGTTGCTTTGTGGTTGCTTTGATTTTCTATAATCCCTTTCAGTAAAAAAATTACAAAATTAATTTTACCCAAGAAGAACATTTTCTCCTGAACAAAACTTGAGTTTTCTCAGAACTAAATCTTTAAAACTCTGGCAAAAACTCACTACTCACAAAGCACATTTTACTTTTCAAGGCAAATGCAATATTCGTATTCATCTACGAGCACAGCTCTGTCAAGGTGAGTGAGGATCCTGCAATTTTATGATATCAAACAGCAACAGGAAGACTGTAGAACTTCGGTCCAAAGGCAGCCATGACTCCTAAAGGACTTGTTATCTGTGACCATCTTTCATTTCTCCCCTTTCTTCCTGCAGGTAAATCTCCATTTTGCTTTCAAATCTGCACTGGATCTATGTGGAGGATTTCTCCATTACTTATCTTTCAGCCTTCTTCACTGGAGTAAGCAGTGGAAATACTTTGCAACATTGGATTCAATACATGGTTAAGGGGTAGACACATAACTCAAATGAACAGTCGGCATCTTTATTGGAACTAGAGTATGTGCTGTGAGATGGTCTCTGCCTCTCATGCTTTCAGATGCTAGCAAACATGCTGTCTCATTTACTGTGACACAGTGTGTACCTAGCAATAAGGTATGAACAGTAAGCTGACAATAGCAAGACATGCAATATAAATGGTATATTTTCCAGGCTACCCTCATCTGGATAGGATGCTGAAAGCAAATGAAACAGAGCCAAAGAGGAAAATAGGACGGTAACAAACAAAGACTTCTACACAGAAAAAGATGTTATGGGCTAAAAGATGAGATAAAGTACAAAGTGTGGGGAAATACCAGCTCTTCATCAACAGAAGAGTGATATTCAGGTTATAAAATGAACTCAAAAGTCTTAGCTTCCAACTAATAGGCAGACTAACTTTATTGTAATAGCAACCTATCATGTTGAAATAGTCTTTGTTTTGTTTTGTTTTTCCTGAAACACAAAAACATATTTTTTTTGAAAATTTCCACCTCCTCCCCTCTTCCCATTTCCCTGCCCCTCCTACCACTCCCCCTCCCCATCCCTCTCAAGTCCAAAGAGCAGTCAGGTTTCCCATCCATCCAGGTCTAGGAAGGTGAGCATCCAAACAGACTAGGCTCCCACA
>LOJH01064492.1:0-10591 GCA_001685095.1 Ellobius talpinus
CTATCTGTATATATATGTATACCACATTCATGTATGGCCTGCAGAGGCCAAAAGAGGAAGTTGGATCCCCAGGATCTGGAGTTAGGTGTTTATAAGCATCCTAATGTGGGCACCAGGGATTTAACACAGATCCTCTACAAGAGCAACAAAATTTCTGTTTTAACCAATTTTAAATGTCCAAGTCGGCGGCCCTGTACATTTCTCTTGTGTTCTCTTGGCAGCAGCAGCCATCTCCAGAACTTGCCCTCCAAATGGAAACTCTATATCCATCTATATCCATTAAACACAACTTCTCATTTCCTTATTAGTTTTATAAAATTTTTATATATTAGGATAATTTATAGTTTGCTGTGTAAATCTTCGCAGCCATTCTCTGAGGTAGACAATTGCTTTTATGATTCACTTTCTGCAGACTTCCCCCAAGTGTGTAACTCAATGGCTCTTACCAAGTCATCAGTCACCTCTACATTCTTCAGTCCAATAAGTGAGTCGAATTGTCACCTCACCTGCTGGGTCAGCAGAATTTGGCACGATTGATCACACCCTTCCTTCTAGTTAGACTTTTTTTTCCACTTGGCATCTTGCCTGTCAGGAAGCTGGTGGGTTTTGTTCAGCCATGCTGCTCACACCATGTGAGTCTCCTCTTTTAACTCTGCTCCAAGTCTTCAGAACATCAGACACCACCCACTCTCCTCCAAGTACCCAAGTCGTATGGTCTTCCCTTGCCCGTGCTTACTCCCAGGGTGATCTCCTCTGTCTTTGGCTTTCAGCGGCATCTATGAGCTGGTGTCAGATCTGTGGATTCCATCTCTGAACACCACATGTGTGCACTTAACTGCCTACCCAGTATTTTCACATGAATGTTTAGTTGATTTATCAAGACTAATTTGTTTCTTTTTATAGTAGAGCAAATTTATTGGACCACCTCCTCTACAGATAGCAATTTAAATAATAGCAATGTGGGCTAGAGAGATGGCTCAGTGGTTAAGACTTCCTGATCTTTCAGAGGACCTGAATTCAGCTCCCAGGACCTATAATTGGTGGCTCACATGCACCTTTACTCCAACTCCAGGGTATCTGATACCCTCTTCTGGCCCTCCATGGGCTCCTGCATGTATGTGTTATACACACACTGGCACACACGCATAAATAAAAAATAAAAAGTAAAATTATAAATACTATTTTTAAAACACATTTGAAAGTATTGGAGATCAATAGAATAAGGAACTGTGGAGCAGTTGGTGCTTGAAAACTAGTATTTGTTTGTGGAGGGCAAAAGTGCGTGTTTGTCACAACAGGCAGAATGGGAGAAGCCATGGATTTGCTGGATTGGAGCATCAGAGGGCAGAGTGGGAACTAGTAAAAAGGCTGGAGGGTTAAGGAGAGAAAAATATCCAAACAGATGGAGCTGAACTCAAAGCATGTGAATCTAAACTCTTCTAAATTCTGAACCATCTCAAATGCACCTGCTCAAGGGCAAACCCCAGTCCCCTGCATTAACAACCAAGGGAACATAAAGAACTGAGATGGCTTAGCTTCTTGTATCGTAGGTCAGACAGTTGGAAACTTTTGAATTCATAGTTTTTACCACAAGATAACAGAACCCAGAAATTCTGACATATATTGCTATGAGGTCCAGTTTTCAATAAAGTAATTACTAGATAAATGAAGAAACAGAAATAAGAACTGATTCTAGAGGGAAAAAATGTCATTCAATTGGATGGATTTCAGACTTGATGACAAGTGTCTTTACCTGTGGAGCCATCTCCTAGGCCGCTACTTCAAGCTTTTAACCACTGTTCACAACTGCCCCTGTGGGGGGGAAGACCTGACTCTATATCAGCACACTACTGTCTGAAGCCCTGAAGATGGGCTCCGACTCTTCCCAGTTAAAGCGACTCTACTCAAAAACCATTTATCCTAATATTTGTTTTCAAGTGAAAAAGAACAAGCTTTAGAGACAGGCCTGGTGACACCTGCCAAATACACACAACCTCGCAAGGGTTTGTTGAGTCCTTTGACCAATTTGGCTGCAGTATATCTTTTCACATGACTCCTAAGAAAATTTTTAAAGAAAGGTCAAAGGAAGGAAAAGGAAGAAAGATGTCACCTACAACAAGCATGCACTGACTGTAGATCACAGGTCACATGTGTCTCAGGATAGTTGTGAATGTGGCCATTTACATTTGTAGATTGCAGTATCATGCCACTATGTCGAAAGGTTGAGCAACCTCTGTTCTAGGATAACAATAAGAAATAACATCTGGAGAAACAAATACGTTTGTCAATTGGTGACAGTTTTTAAGAAAATAAATTCCGTGACAGTAGAATTTGTACAAAAGACAAGCAGGTCTAGATTCCCCTTTAGTAGAACCATTAAACCAAAGACAACCAAAAGCAACTAAAACAACCAAAGAGGAAAATCTATGTCTGGACATCCAGCTTAAGACAATTGTAGGCTGAAAGATGGAAAAGGGGTAAAAGAGTTTAGACATCATGGAAACCCTTCTGCTCATAAAGAAAAGCCTAGTGATGTCACAGGATAAAGATCTGGACCAAGGAAGGTAAGGGGTTCTGTTGTTATGGAAGTGTGTGTGACAGCAGCAACCCTACTAGGATGTCACTCACAGATAGCATTGAGGGGGAGGCATCCGAGAGTTAAGGGAGATTTAGGTTCTAGGAGAGCCAGGGATGGCTTGACAAGAGCCAGCCATGACAGTGGGCTTCAGAGAATACATAGTCACAGAGAGGGAGAGAGTCCTAAAGCTTAAGATGGAAGCTTTAGCCTAAAGCAGAGAGAATGAGCAATAGGGTGGATGAAAGTATGAACTTTGGTGGTTTGAGCTAATGAATCAGAAGGTTGGCTGTGAACAGAAGGAATGGCCTAGGCCACTCTGTTCAGTAGGGAGGACATCAGGCTTAGCAAAGGAAGGTAGTTCTGAATAATTGAGTGAGAAATACACACACACAAACACACACACATGCACAATTGCACATAATCTACTTAACTTAGGGCAATCTGGTATATTTTCCCTTTAAAGATCATAATTTCTAGCATTAAACGAATTATTGGTCTTTGCTAGATATGGTTTTCTGTAGTTGATGTGGCTAATTACTCTTACAATGTTCCTCTAAGGTAGTACCAAAATGTTCTCACTTTTTGGAAATGAGAGAAAAACTATAAAGAACTCAACCCTCTGAGAGTTGAAAATATACAGTATGCAACAATAAATGCTGGATTCTAAGAATCTACAACACCGTCCACTGTGGTTTGGTAAAGTTCAAGAGAGCTTTTCACTGTGCCATTATGAGCCATGTATTAATTCATGTGGATCCAAGAATAAAGTCTATTGGATCACATCATTGTAGATAAATGGGGGAACAAACAGATATTATTAAATCCAGAGGACCCTAATTTTTCTGTAGACCCAGCTTTAAGGAAAGCAGTAAGCAGACCACCAAAGGGGCCTAGATTTGGATCAACTTCAAAGTACTCCAAATGGGACTGAGGCCAAAGAAGAGAAGTATAATTAGCAAATAAATCTGTGGGCCACAGGATATAATTGTGATTCCAAGTGATTGCTGGCTGGATGACACAGCACCTTTGTCGGGAGCCATATTGCTTAGTTTTGGATCAGCACTTGGTTGACGGAGGCTGCTCGTTCTTTCCCAGCCATCCAGACCTGAAATAATTATACAGAAACTATATTAATTAAAATGCTGCTTGACCTACCACTTAAATGTATTGCTAGATAGTTCTTATATCTTAAATTAATCCATCTCCATTATTTTATATTTTACCACAAGGTTCGTGGTTTACCAGCAAGGTTCCAGCTGGTGGCTCACATCTTTCTCCTCCGGCAGCTACCTGGTGTCTCCCAGACTCCATCTTCTTTCCTCCTCTATCTGCTTGGAATTCCTGCCTTCTCTATTCTGCTAAGCCACTGGCTGAAACAGCTTTATTCATTGTTCAATAAAAGCAACACATAGACAGCAGGACTTCCCCCACCAGCACATGATCACTTGTCCAATGGGTCTCCACAAGGCTAAGCTCTAGACAGAGTCTCTTACTTGGCAAGAACCAGGGGACCTCAGGACAGCACAAAAAAATCCACTGAAACTATGCAGCCTGCACACTCTCTTCTCTCTCATAATGTTGATGATTCTCTTGGTGAATTTTCATATCACTTTTTCAGTTAGTAGTAATCATTCCTCCAAACCCTACTTTTTCTTCAATACTTTCCCCTAAAAGTCATTGGGAACTGAGGCTTCTCAGGTTTCCTATAGAGAGGCTTAGGCATACAGGACCCTTTTGTGGGACACAGGAACAGTTAGAGAAAGACAAGCTAACTGTATGCAGGCAGTTTAGGGCAAATGACCCCTCTTTCTGCAAATATGTTTTGTTACGTTTTGAATGATATTATTGTTCTTGAGAATGTGTGCCTATGTTTATCACCTTTTAGCATTGTTAGGACAGGATATACCTAGATCAATATTTGGCCAAGCTAGCAAATTGCTGAGAATCGTTTGCGGTTTAAAAATTGTTTTAATGTCAAAGTTGGGGAAACAAAAACATTTCTTGTTTCTGGACGTTAGTGCTGAGGAATAAGAAAAACTTGCTTGTTTTTGAAGTATAAATAAAAATGACTCGAGCTATGGGGTGCAGCCACTTGTGTGAAACTCTTCCAGTGGTCGGACATACCTCATTTCTTCTTGCCAATGCCCCTCACCTATCTCAGGACCTGAACCCAGACTGGTGGGACTGCTGCCTAGCAGGTGGTGAGAGTCTGAGAGGTGAGACCAAGTTCCTACTGGCTGGAATCTGGAAGAGTTCTAGCTTTAGAGATGACAGTTCAGTTGGGAAGACAGGTTAAACTTCTGTGTGCAGACAGTCAGTCAAGGTTGATCTGAGAACCAAAAGCTCAAAGTTCACAGGGAACTAAGAGATTTTACTCTAGGAAATCTGAAGAGAGTGGCACTTCATGATAGGCACAGACTACAATCTCAGGAAGGGCTAAGGGCTGATCCTTGACTTGCAGGGAATAAAAGACAAGAGGAAGAAATCCAAGACTGAAGAACCACTAGACCAGGAAACACCAGGGTAAGGTGAATGTTTCCAATAAATTTCCACAGAGGTGGGAGTCCTTCCAGTGCCTTTCTCAGTGGCTGCTAGGTGGGTGGGGGAAGTTTAGATGACCTAATGTGGAGATGGTGGGCATCAGGGAACAGAGCAAAGTCAAGGCAGAAATCCACAATAAACCCTGAGCAAAGAGGAGGACTCTGGAAAATGGACATATGAGCTATGCAAACTCCTCCCTGGAACGTGGGATGGGAAGCTGATGCTATGGATTGCACTTATACCCAATACTCTAACCATGGCAGAATCAAGTTCTGCTACTGACTAGATGATTTCTGAGGTTCGGTCTTTACCTCTCTAACCTTGAAGAAGCTATTACAATCTTATTTCTCATTTTTCTCATATGTAAAAGTAAGAATGTTTGGGACTATCTCATATGAACATTATATCGGCAATAATCCATTTTCACTACAGAAAACCTAGCCTAGCAAGGACCAAGCACTCATTGCTAGCAATTATGAGCTCTAAAGGGAAAACACATAGGAACAAAAAGCTGAGACAAAACCAAAAAAGCACCTATCTCGTTTTTAGTTCATAAGATACTCTCAAAGGTAAATAACATTGATGCAAAGTCTGAGGGTTATTCCCCGTCCCCTAGAGCAATGTGTGGATCGTGGCCCCTTCGGGAGGTCAGCCAACCCTTTCACAGGGGCTACATTATCACAAATATTTACATTGTGATTCATAACAGTAGCAAAATTACAGTTATGATGTAGCAATGAAAGTCATTTTATGGTTGGAGGTCACCACAACGTGAGATGAGAAACTGTATTAAAGGGTCCCAGGATCGGGAAGGTTGAGAACCATTGCCCTAGAGCATTTATTCAATTGTAAATTCTTACTACTATCCCTGTCAGCTCATTATTAAATATGGAGGGAACTAGATGCCACATTTGAAAAAAGAAAGTAGAGCAGGACCTGTATCCACTTAGTCACCAGATACATTAAAGAGAAGACAGTAGAACAAGTGAGACCTGCTCTTGGAACAAAGAGTCACAGTGCTCCCTTGAAATGCGGTGCAGTAAATACCCCAGGATGGGAAGACGTTCCACTGGTAGAATCCTCATTGAAAAGATTCACATTTCAATTCTTGTGTTTCTTTTTTCACTTAGTTCTTTTTGGCTATTTGTTTTACTTTGGGGACTATTTTCTCTTTCCCTGAAACACGTCCTTTAGATATTGCTTGTGTGAAGATTTGTTGTTGGTAAACTCCAAATTTACTCCAAAATATTTTTTCTTTATCTTTCTCATGGATTAAAAGGAGATAAAGTTAACAGAGTTCCTTCCTGGCTTCCTTGACAATGGAATAAGCCAAATAAACCCCCTGCACCTCATGCTGATATTGGTCAATGTCTAACACAGCAACCGAAAGCAAACCAGAACACCGAGGTTCACAGACTGGTTGCTCTGAGATTATTATAAAGATGATCATTAGACATTTCCAGCTGTTTCCAAGAAACTGATCAGGATAAGAAGCAATTATTCACAAGCATGGCTTACTAGACAGTATGGCAGTCAATGGGACCCTCAGCTTTAACCATATTTGTCTAATACCCCATAAGTGTGGAAGTTTAGATTGACACTTGACATAATGATGAATTTTTATATACCACATATCCTTTCAATATCCTTAAACTTTATGTGTACATGTGTGTGCCTGCTTGAGTTTCTGTGCACCATGTGTGTGCAGGTGCCCTCAGAGTCTAAAGGAAGGTGTAAGATTCCCTAGAACAGGATGTGTAGATGGTTGAGAGTCACCTAAGGTGAGTGCTGGGAACCAAACACAAGTATCATGCAAGGACAGTAAGTAGTACTAGCCTCTGAACTCTCTCTCCGGCTACTTTTGCTGTAACAGGCTCAGTGGTGGCAACTGAAGTGGTGTAAGCAGTGGTTTCCATGCGAGGTCCTAAATGAATCTTGAAACAGCTGTCTTTCCAGCTGTTGGCACATCTGTATATTGCCTTCAAACCATGGCTTCTGCTACCAATGAAGGTAGGTACCCCAAGCAGAAATTGTATAGAGGTCTGACATTTTCTTTCTGTGCAACCCGATGTGAAAGGATGCGGTTGACAGGCTAACATGCGTGGGGAAATATTCAGTGTCTATGTAACAGTGCTGGGGAAGGGGACTCGGTGGTTAAGAGCGCATGCTGCCAGCGTTAGTGACACGGGCATCGACTGGACTCTGATGACTATAGTTGGGTGGTATTGCTACTCCTGAGTTCCTGCTTTGCCTCCTTTGTGTAGATCTGATTCTTTGTCAGGGATTTCTGGCAAAGCCTCCTGTGCTGGAATACTGTTGCCAAGCCTGGGGGAACACAATTTTTCTTCTCTTTTCCTCGCTTCTCTCTCACAGCAAAATGGTCTCTTTTGTCTAGATATGGACAGATTTCACAGATTCACATTTCAATTCTGCTGTTTCTTTTCTCACTCAGTTCTTTTTTGGCTATTTGTGTTTCTTTGGGGACTGTTTTCTCTTTCCCTGAAGTGCGCCCTTTAGATATTGCTTGTGTGAAGATTTGTTGTTGGTAAACTCCAAATTTACTCCAAAACATTTTTCCTTTATCTTTCTCATGGAGCTTTTCCTAGGAGTATACATTTATTTTTCCCCCTCTGGATTGAAAAAAATATTATTTCACTATATCTTGGCACCTATGGTGTCTTAGCCATTTCATGAGCCCATTTGTAGTTGGATTGAAGGTATTCTTTATTTTACAAGGGAGAGATTTGGCTAACAATTTCAGAATAGTGTTCATGATTTTGGACATGATGAAGCAGGAAGCAAGAAGCAGCTTGTCACAATATCCCCACTGTTGAGAGCAGAGGGCAATGAAGTACTGCATGCGTGATAGTGCCCAGTTCAGCTCTCTACTCTTGTAGAGTTTCAGGTTCCCTGCTTAGGAAATGGCGCCACCCACAGTAGGAATTGTCTCTCTTCCAAATAACACAATCAAGATAACCCCTCACAGACTTGCCCACAGGCCAACTTAATCTAGACAATCCCCTGTTCACACTCCTTATTCAGATTGTCCCAGGTTTTATCCACCCATAAATTTATTGTAGCTGCTCAGTACGTGCTTTGATGTCACAGATTCCACAGCAAAGAGGCATGCTGACAGAACCACTCAATATAGTCTTTCTAAAAGCTGCTTTTGAGGTTCTTTCTTTATTTTTTCAGTTTGATTGTTGTCATGTTATTGTCACTACTGAATCTGAGAACTTTTGTCAGTTCTGAAATTCTTATCTTCATTCAACTACAACTCAGTCTTTTTTTCCTGCTGTTTTCTTCTGTAACTTTTATTTGACATTTTCTAGACCTTTCTCTTCTAATCTCTATGGTTCTTAAAATTATCATGTTTGCTTTTCTCCATAAGCAGTAAACACTAGCTTAGTGCATGATAAGCAATTTACTTGGATCTGTATTTCAATTTTTATCAATTTATAATTAGACTTTCTTTGTGAACCACCAGCCCCCCCAAAAAATGACACAGAGACTTATTATTAATTATGAAAGCTTGGCCTTTAGCTTAAGTTTGTTCCCAACTAGCTCTAATAAGTTAAATTAATCTGTTTCTATTATAATCTACATTCTGCCATGTGACTTTTTAACTTTGCCTTCATTCTGCACATCAGCACACCTACATTCATTCCCCCTGAGTCCCTCTCTCTATCAGGAAGTCCTGCCTACCCTCTGATGCCTAGATATCGGCCATTCAGCCTTTTAGTAAAACAATCACAATGATACATCTTCACACAGTGTACAAATATCCTGCAACCTGATAGCTCTCTGGATATGATGAACATTCAGGAACAATTTCATAAAGGAACGATCGGGCGACTAGAGGGAAGATCAATCTACTGGGCAGCTGCCAGAAAGGCCAGTACGTATGTTATATTGGAAGCAGTGCTAGAAAGGGGAGAAGGGTATTGAGTTTCAGGGCTTGAATTTTGTGCTGGATGTGATAGGAAGCCATTGGAAAGGTTTTTAAAATTATTATTTTTATTATTAATGTGTTTCTCTTATGGGTCTGAGTGTTTATCCTACATGTATGTCCATGCACCGTGTACATGCCTGGTGCCAGTGGAAGCCACACAAGGATGGAGTTAGACACAATTGTAAGAGCTATCATATAGGTGCTGGAGCATAGAGGTGAGCAAGAGTGGACTCCAAGGAAGAAGTCTGGAAGCAGTCTGCCAAGAAGCTTGTCTGTGCAGGGAAGAACCGAGGGAGACAGGGCCAGGATGGTACCTGGGGAAGCATCAATCTGTGTTGTCAAAATTTCCTCCAAGCCTGTGGTTTGTTGGTTCTTTTCTTAACTACATCTTTGGATGAGCAGAGAGTTTAATAATATGGAGGCAGACAGAGTTAGCATTTTAACTGTCAATTTGCCTAGAATCAACTGAAAAGGGAGTTTCTATTGAATAATTGTATTTATCAGGCTGGTCTTTGGACATGTGTGTGAGGGGCTGTCTTGATTAGTAAGAGGGCCTAGCCCACAATGGATGGTACCATTCTCTGGGTCAGTGGCCTGGGCCATATAAGAAAGCTAGCTAAGCATGAGCCTGGGAGTGAGCCAGCAGGCAGCATTCCTCCATGGTTTCTATGTTAGGTTCCTGTCTTGACTCTCTTCAGTGATGAACTGTGTGGCCTGGATACACAGTCAAATAAACTTTCTTCCCCCGTTTCTTATGACCATAGGGCTTTATTATGGCAACAGAAAGAAAACTGGAATCAAGGCCAATTCATTCTCATTCTCTCTCTCTCTCTCTCTCTCTCTCTTAATTTAACACTTCCTTTGATCTTTGAATGAAATCTTTGCCTACTTCTAATGGATATTCTTCTGTTCTTACTTCTAGAAGTTTCATAGTTTAGCGCCATGCTTTGACCTATATTACATCTCAGTTTAACTTAAGTCTGTGTACTGTGAGGTAGGAACTGAGGGTGTTGTTTCCTTTGCATGCCAAGTGAGTCTATCCCTTTTGTCTTTTAACTTTAAGACCAAGTCTCACTAAGTTACTCAGGCTGTTTGGAACTTATCCTACAACAAAGGCAGGCCTTGAGCTTGTCTTGTGTTCTTCCTGCCTCAGCCTCTCAAGTAGCAATAACTACAAGCCTGTGCCACCACCCCTGCCCCCAGTTCTGAAAATATTGTCTTTCCTCTTTCAGTCCTATGCTAAACATTACTCACCTAACTATACACCAGTTTCGTTCTAGTTCCTAGCTCTGCTCCCTTCACTTCCTTCCTTAACTAAGGCCACACCCTTATCTGAATTACTGCAGTGTTAGAATGAATTTAGAAGTGAGGTTAGCAATGTCTTTCAACTTGACTCTCATTATTCACTTTTTTATGTTTTTAATTACTTTATTCTTTGACAATTTCCTAAATGTAAATAGACTTTCTGGTCACACCTGTTCCTCTCCTGTCTCCTATCCCTCTCCCTTCTAACTCCTCCT
>LOJH01064496.1:0-10591 GCA_001685095.1 Ellobius talpinus
AGTATGATAGGGTATCTCTTGAGTATATTCCCAAGAGTGGTATTGCTGGATCCAATAATGTTTTCTATTAAACACGTAAATCAACAAGACATGAGTTGGGCAGTACCGATGCAACATCCATAATGTGAGTCTGAAATCAGAGTTACTCAGCTCCCCAATTATTAAACACCATCATGATGCCTCAAGTGGAAAATTTCACACTTGAGAATGTGAGACATTCTTTCATAAACAACAACACTGTTTGAAAATATTATATGAAATGATCAAGCCATGTGTATGAAACATAAAGGAGTTTGTATTTAGAGTTGAGTCCTGTCCCTAAAGTGTTTCGTTATGCCAATGTTGAGACCCAAGTCTGAAACTCTTCCAGCCCTAAGTATTTCAGAAATGTTCAACTTATGAGTATGTGTACATTAATTTCTGAGTATGTTCACTTCAATTTGTCTTTGTTCTCTCCTTTCCTTCCATTCTTTCCCCCTCCCTTTCTCCCTCTTCTGCTCCTTTCAAACCTCCACTTCCTCTCTCTTCTTCTACCTCCTCCCAATCAGCTGCTACTTATTGAAAACACACTTGCCTTCCTTTTCTCTTTCCTTACCTTCCACAGTGGAAACACAACCAAGCATCCCTGAAAAAGACTAACTTTATTCTATTTGCCCTCAACCTACATAATGTTTGATCTTTAAATACCTGAGTGAGCAATTAATTCCATCTCGCATTATAGATGATTCTTGTCTTATACATTTGCTCAATTTCAATGGCTCAATTAAGTGTTTTTATTACTTTATATTTTGACTTGTTATTGGCCAGATTTTCCCATGCTTGGCATATTCTTTATACTATCAGATAGCTCCAATACAAAAGAAATAATTTCTGTGTATAGTTTTTTCACAGTTATCTCCTAATTTTTGTAAATTAAAATGTCATGGTTGAATCATCATTGACATTTGGCCTTGCCCGGGAATGACCTCTGGGTTTTCATTCTATTCTGTTGCATTCTTTTGTTTTCTCTCAAGAACTCAGCAACTAATCTAACAGGTGGTTGTTTTTAGGGAATTGATTTTCTGTCTTCTTCTTAGTTATGTAATTTGCTTTTGACAAGTTAGAGTTGTACAATGGTGTTTGAACATGTGTTCATTTATGATTTATATGACTGGAATTCATAGGCATTCTCAAATCTATGAGTTTATGACTTTCATAATTTTTGAATATTTTCCTTCAAGTATTTCTTCTCCTTCATCAATTTCCATTTTTTTTATATCCCTCCCTTCTCCATGTTGATAAGCCTGTCTTTAATACTTCAGTTCTCTGAATAATTTTTTAGGTTTACATGGCTCGCTAATTTTTAGTTATTCTGAAACTATGCTTTCATTTAATTAGATATTTTTATTTGTAAGATCTTTTTGGGTTATTTTGTGATTTTCCTGCTTATTTTTGTAGCATCTCTTGGCTTGTATATTTTTTCACCCTTATTCCATGCAATTCATTAAGCATGATTATTTTATGAGTTGTAACTGATCATTTCAATACTGGAAGAATATCTGTTTCTGAAATTGCTTCTTTGTAGGAATTTTCTGAGTTATGAGTTAGAAACACTCATTTGTCTTTACTCTGTTCCGTAGAAGGGTGCCATAAAATGGGGTCAGCTTTCAGTGATACTCTTTAGACACTAAAGTCAATGGCACTAATGACAGCCCCATGTGAGGACAACCAGTATTTCAGTGGTCAACCACTGTCCTGGCTAGTTTTACACCAACATGTTACAAGCTGTGGTCATCTGAAAGGAAATATCC
Organism: Ellobius talpinus; assembly: GCA_001685095.1. NCBI lineage: Eukaryota > Metazoa > Chordata > Mammalia > Rodentia > Cricetidae > Ellobius > Ellobius talpinus. Next base: position 1,791 of record LOJH01064496.1, read on the forward strand.
CCAATTAGAAAATCACACCATTATAAGGACTTTTTAAGATTAGTAATTGATGAGGGAGGGTCCAACCCATTGAGGGTGGTACAATCCATGGGAACCTATAAGAAAGCAAGCTGCGTAAGCCATGATGAGGAAGCCAGTAAGCAGTGCCCCTCCATGGCCTCTACATCAGCTTCTACCTTCAGGTTCTTACCCTGCTTGATTTCCTGCCCATACTACTTTTGATGATAAACTGTTAAATGGAACTGAGAGCAATAAGCCCTTTCCCTCACAAGTTGTTTTTGGTAATAATGTTTCATCTAGCAATAGATACCCTAACTAAAACATATTGGTACCAAGAGTGGGGTAGCAACCTGACCATGATGCTTTAGGGAAGACTATGGAAGAACTTTAGACTAGAAAAGCAGTAAGTACTCAAATCTTGTTGAGCTTTTCTGTGGGTGCCTGGAAGACAAAAATGTTGAGAGTAATGAGACAAAAGAGGCCTGGCTTATGATTTTCTCTATCAGGGCCTTTTTCTTATTTTGAGTTAAGAATCTGTGGTTCTGGCTAGCTGGTGACTGAAGAATCAGCTGTGATGATTAACAAAATACCAGAGACGCTAAAGTAAAACCTTTTCTTTGTTGAGACACTAGATAGTGGTCAGGTGGGTCTGAAGAATAAGCATGATTAAGAAGAGACTAGCGCCATTGAGGTGAAGGCATCTGGGAAATGTTTCTTCAGGGTCAGAACACAAAGGCTGTGTTATAAAGGTTGCCAGTGTTGTACCTCATGCTGGCAGCCAAACTTGGGAGGGTAAAACAAGAAAAGTAACCTTTGGAAAAGCCCAGAAATTGGTGGATGGATCCCAGACATTGACCATTGAATTACTTACTTTGGGAGTTTAGGCTTCCTTTGTTTAGACTGTACCTGTGCCCCGGTTCTTCTCTCTTCAAGTAAGAAATTATTTAACTTGTCCACAGTTGAGAGACTTGGAACTTTTTAAAAGAGATTTTGAAATTTTTATAAGGGTTTTGGATTTTAAAAGATACTGAATTTTTAAGTGTTTGAAATTTTAAAAATTGTAGAACTTTTAAAATTTGGAATGTTTATACTCTAATGTTGATATTCATGTGTTGTCTTGGAGATGAAAATGAAGAGGAAAGTTATGGCTTAAAAGTGATATTTGTGTCAAGCTGACAAGGGGTCAATTGTCCTGCTTAATTTTATGTCAACTTGAAACAAGGTAGAGTCACAGGAAAGGAGAGAAACTCAATTGAGAAAATCCTTCCATAAGATCAAAACAGTTGGCTATTTTCTTAATTAGTGGTTGATGGGGGAGGTCCCAACCCATTGTAGGTGGTGCCATCCTTGGGCTGGTGGTCCTGGGTTCTTCTATAAGGAAGTAGACTGAGAAAGCCAGTAAGCAGCATCCCTCTATGGTCTCTGCATTAGGTTCTGCTTTCAGGTTCCTGTCCAGCCTGACTTCCTGCCCTCCCAGCTTTTGTGGATATTGAAATGTTATATGGAACTGTGAATGAGATAAGCCCCTTTCCTCCACAAGTTGCTGTTGGTCATGGTGTTTCATAGCAGCCACAGGAACCTTAACCAAGACATTCAGGAAACTTTCTTAATCTTCATCCCCAGCCTGAGATGGGAGGACTCATCTTTGCCTTCTTAGATAGTACATCATATTTTGTAACAACTACATCTAGGATATTTTCAATCTAGTTTCTGCTATTGCCTGCCCAAGCTTGGAGAGCAGACAAAGTCCCATTGAATGTGTATTGCTGGCACACACAGAGACATAGATGAAGGGCCCCAGTACCTCAGATCCATTGTAATGGCAAAGCCTTCCCCTGGTCAGAGTTCAAATGCTGACAATGTGTACAGAAAGTATCCTCCTCAGCTTCCTCCTCCAAAATAACTGCACTCTGAGACTATTCCCCTCCAGTGACCCTCTGCTGATACTAGCTAGCCTGCCTTCTCCTTCAGCTGCATATAACAAACCTGCCTCCGTGTTTACCTATATAAAATTAATATGCTGAGTCTCCCAGCTGCTGGTGTATCTCCATCAGAGTGCACAACCCACCCAATCCCAGTTTTTCTGTCTAGTGTCTGTAGTTTCTTCATTTCCATTACCCTAGCCAGTTCAATCCCAAAACTATGCTGGTGGCAACATTCAAGGCTTTGTCCTTAAATGTTTTGTTGCAGGAAGGAGTTTATAGGGAGAGTTATGTCATATCTCTCTCTTCACATCTATTACTGTTTAGGTCCTGGTTCTAGAACATTGCTTTTACATCACCTATTCATAATTTTACCAAACTCTTCTGTATGTTTACTGCAGAGAGCACCCATAGGTCTCTAGCTTGTAGTATTTCTAGCAATCAAAATTTCTATCTTAATAACAATTACCAGACTCTAGAAAAATAATGTATTGGCTAGCTTTGAGTATGTAACTAATATTGCTATTTCTCTATTTCGGTGTGTTTATAGCCATTCTAGTGCAGAACATTTTCATTGTAGTAGTAAAAATCGTATATTTGAAAAATAACTTATGCTTTAAATTTATTGTTTTAAAAGTAATCTATCACAATTTGTGAATATATTTTTCTGTGAAAATATTTAGAACTTTCTTTCTTTCTTTAGACCTTTGTTCTCATTGGAGCGGACTTCTATGTGTGAAATGGGGTTACAATACTGTTTTCCATAGAAATACTTAGTTGTTAGGCTCCAGTTCCAGTTACCTAATAATCCATTGCTTCCTTACTTTTTCATAATTTTCCAATACACAGAATCTATAGAGATCTAGTTAATGACTAAATGTATCTAATGGTAATCCTTCCAAGCTTGTATTTCTTTCTGTATTAACATTATACCTTACAATTTTATTGGAAAACTGTCTTTGAAGTTGAATTAGCATAGCTCTTACAAAATTCTTTAATGGTTTAAAAATTCTTTGTAGAGTTACTTGAGTTTACGATGTCTTTGAGCTCTGATGCATCTCTCTCGTTTCTCTTATCATGCTTATGGGCATGTTATGTTATGTTACGGGCATGGAGCAAGCAGGAGTCTTCGAGCCTGAAGCTGATGGGAGGGTTGAAGCTTCCTAAGTTCCTGAAAAATCTTTTGCATCTTTATCTGTGCTGGAGAAATGACTTAAACACACTTCAGTCTGTATTCACTTGACTATTCATGAAGGCACATATTATCTTTCACATGTATATTAGCGATTTATAATTACTTTTTACTGATTGTCTATTCAAGTTTGTTGTTCCCTCTCTTGTATTTATATCTGCAACTTAATCTCTGTATTAATTACATAAACCATTTCTATGTTAAATATGTTAACAGTCAATCATGTTTGAGGTGATAATTTTCTCTAGATATTTGCTTTGGTATATACATTTCCAATTGTACTTTGGTCTTTTAAATTTGCATTTAATGTTTCTCTACAGCACATCTTTCATCTCCAGGCTTGTGGCTTGTATAACTTTTGTTTTATCTTTAAATATATTGCATATATAAAAGGTGTGTAATGTGTGCATCAGTGTGAATATGTGTGTATGTATGTGTGAGTACATGTGTATACAAATTTCTTCATGTCTGCATTCATGTGTGCATGTGCGTATATATGCATGTGTACATGTATGTGTGCACTTGTGCATCTGTGTTGTGGCCTAAATGAGAAATGTCTCCATCAGATTCAGGTGTTAAACTTTTGGTCTCCAACTGGTGGCTGAAACTTTAGGAGTTGGGGCCTAGCTGGAAAGTATAGGTTCAGAGGTGAGGCTTACAATGTTATTCCAGTTCCAACTCCGTGGCACTCTCTCGCTGCTTCCTGTCCATGGTGAGGTCAGTGGTCTCTACCACATATTACCATTCCCATGATGCTCTGCTTTTTCATGAGTGCAGAATCAATAGAGCCCAGAACAATGTACTGAAAAGACTGAAGGATTGAACCAAAGTAAGTCCTTCCTTCCTTAAATTATTAGTGTCAGGTGATTATTAACTAAATCACCAACTAGAACATTAATGAAATTAGCGATATTCTCCCATCATAGTTTGCTTGAAAAGATTTTAGTTTTTTTATAAACTGAATGTCAATTTTTTAGCACTTCTTTTTCTTGTTGTTTTGGTATTGTTTGGTTATTTGTTTGAGAAAGGGTGTCACTATGTCTCTCTGTTTGGCCTGGAACTCATTAGATAAACTAGACTGCCATTGAACTTGTGAGGATTCTCCTGACTTAACCCTCCAAGCCCCCAAACACGCGCACACACACACACTTACACACACACACACCACATGAGGTTACAGGTATGTATCTCCATACTGAGGTAAAGATTCTCATTTAAAATTGCTCAGGGAAGGCAGATATTAAAAAAGAATGATAACCGAGAATTTATGTAAAGAGGAAGGTTGTAGAGATGGCTCCGTGGTTAAGAGTGTCTAGTTCTCTGTCAGAGGACTCGGGTTCAGTTCCCAAGGCAGCTCACAACTGTCTGGAACTTCAGTTCCAGGGAAGTCAATGCCTTAGTCTATCCTCCATGAACACCTGCATCCATGTGCTACACTTAGATACGTGAAGGTATACACACATTTTTGAAAAGAATTTGTATAAAGATGGAACTCAATAAAAAAATCACTTTTCTAGCATACACTGCCAGCTGTCTCCAGCACTGCAAAAAAGCTTATGTAAAGACATATATGACATATAATTTGTATCAATTCAATATGCCAATTTATTTTGCCCAAATTGCTACAGTAATAACTGAGAGTATTTTAACATATAAATGAAAGTTCAGGAACAAAGGTACCCACTTCCTCATTATTTTCTTTTGAAAAGAAATTACAAGTGTAAGATAAACTGACTTTAATTGCAAAGGGAAATGTCAGGAGTGACATTTCAACATTTCAGCATACTAATGAGCCCAGCTCAAAGAAATGTAAAACCAACCAGGCTAATGTCATCAGTTTCTTCAGGACCTCACTGCCAGAGGAATAAACAATTAATATGTTAAAATGATTCGCTGCTAACGTATCATTATGTGCCATAAATATCAACCTGACCATGTTGATTGGACCTTGACAGGGATGGGCACGACTCCCATTTAATTAGCAGTATGACAAGCGAATGAAACATTCCAGAACATTCTGTGAGTAGGAGTAGGGGTGTACATGTGAGAAGGCAGCACAGTTGACAGGTGAGAGCTGAGTCAGCAAATCAGTCATTAGACCTTCAGGCCCGTCCCTGTGTTTCATGCTCCTGATACATCTCACCATTACCCTTAGCTTGGCAAACATCCTCTGGTATATCTCAGAGAATGTTGCTCAGGCTGTGTGAGACTTGGTGCCTCAGGAAATGTGGAAGATTTTCATTGCAGTTACTTGAACCACAATTTGATCTTGAACCCTTGCTCTATGCGTGTTACCTTCTACAATCAATCATACCAAGAGAGTTAATTCAACACTTTCTAAAATAGTCTACTGAATTAAAACTCTGTGGGTTTTCAATATGAACATTCAAAGAAAAAAATATACAGGTTGCCTTTTAAGTTGTTATTGACTTCCACTTCATACTCCAAACATCAGGTTAGGAATTTTCATGCAAGTAATAACAAACAACTATTAGCAATAGAGAGAGGCGTGCGTGCTTCTAGAATGCTACCTGACACAGATGGGGCAATTATAAACCCTCTAGTCTCAAGTCCAACCTTCTCTTTTAATAAACAACAATGAAGCCTCACTAACACCTTGTCTTCCCTGGAAATTGTCCGCAGCATCACAGTCTTTTAAATAATTCATCCGTTCATTTATTTAAGAGCATGCTGTAAGCTCTGTGCCTCACAGAATGCTGAAGATAATCTGAAGTAGAAAGCATGGCCACTCTCAGAAAACTTAGAGGCAGTCACAAATCAAGTATTGGAAATTGTGAGTATGCAATTACAGTGCAGACCAATGCCTTAAAACAGAGACTACGTTCCGAAGAACAGAGCAACCAGGGAGTTTGGAACTTGGGAAACAAGGATAAGAGCCAGCGAGGCTGGGCCTTGGGGACCAAGGGAGAGAGCCAGCGAGGCTGGGCCTTGGGGACCAAGGGAGAGAGCCAGCGAGGCTGGGCCTTGGGGACCAAGGGAGAGAGCCAGCGAGGCTGGGCCTTGGGGACCAAGGGAGAGAACCAGGGAGGCTGGGCCTGAGGAACAAAGGGGGAAGAGTCAGGGAGGCTGGAGCTTGGGGACCAAGGGAGAATTCCCTAGTATGATAACCCCTGAGCTGAAGTAAAGTGGCAGAGATGGCTGAGAACAAATATTCTAACTATTCCAGTGGGGGCAGACAGTGAGTTCAAAAGATCTTTGACCAGAGAGAGCTTGAGGACACTAGTTCCCACTCCCATTGGCCATAGGGAGCCTCAGGACACTAGTTCCCACTCCCATGGACGAGAGGGAGCCTCAGGACACAAGTTCCCACTCCCATTGACCATAGGGAGCCTCAGGACACGAGTTCCCACTCCCACTCCCACCCTTGACCTTTAGCATATTTTCACTTCCAGGCTTCCACTAAACCTATTATGTCTCCTTAGAGCATTGCTTCCCAAAGGCTCCTAAAGTGATGGCAATTTTCTCTCCTGCTCCTTTGACTCTAAAACCTGCATTGTGTCATTGTCTGTCCAGCACTGTTGTCTGTCTAGCACTGTGCTTTGCCTAAGTCCAGTCCTGTCCTTAGCACTGAACATCTCTAGTCTTGCTTTCCAGCTCAACCCCCTACTTTTCTTGCAGGGGTCAGTGGCCCACACGGTCATGCTTTGAAGATCCAGGCCATATCATTCTGTCCAGTCATATGTCTAGGTGATTTCAGCATCTTCTGCAGAGTGTTTATGATGTCTGGCCTCCCAGTGTTGTGGCATCCTCACTAGGAGACTGAGGGAGACTTCACTCGACCTTAGCATTCACTGCTGGAGACTTGCCTCAGTCTTGTCATTGCTGAAAACTGAAGCCACTCCATAATCTCAGTGATAAACACCTCATCTGCAGGCCACTAACGTCGCTCCTTTCAGCTCCATTTGCTTCCAAATGTCCATCATTCCTCAACCCTGCACAGAGCTCTGGTTGCTTTTTCTTGTCTTGCTGACCAGCCTATGTGTGCTTCGTGCACACATCACAGCTTATGCTGACTTTGTAATAAAGACTGAAGGGACAGTGTGCTGGCTCTCAATGGGCATAGGAGGTGGCTGCCAAGGCTGATGACCTGAGTTCAATTCCCAGGACTATATAGTGAAAGAGAAAAGCAAGGTCATAGAAGTAGTCACATGACCCCAACATGCATTCTGTGGCACATGCCTGCTCCCCACAACACAATAAATAAATGTGATAAAATATTTTGACAAAGAAATAAAGACTATAAACCCATATACTATATAGAACTATTTTACCTGAATTTAAAAAAGACAATACAACCATAATTATAAAATATGTAATATAAAATGGCAATGTATATTTATAAGTATGCTGTGCTCAAATTAAACTTCTACCTACATTAAAATCCACTTAAACATATTTTATTTGGAAATAAAGATTCAAAGGAAACAAGTAAGTCATTCAACAAAAAAAGCAGAAAGAATATAGGCAGTCGGAATTTAAAGAAACAAAGAGAGAAAAGAAAATATGAACCCAAAGAAATAAAGGTAGAAAGCAAAACAATGAAAGGCAAATGAAAAGAGGAGACTGATAAATCCAAATGCAGATTCCAGAAGTTTAATGAGATAGACTTCCGAGAAAACTAGTGAAAAGTTAAGATAAGCAGCACCAAATACTCAGTGGTGGTCTTTACTTCAATAGCGAACATGAAGTATGTTTCACCTGTATGAAAAATAGCATGTGACTCTTATGATGAAGTTAGTATGCTTATAAGAAGAAACACAGAACATCACCCCACTGTCCCTGCCTTCTTTGCCCCATTCAAGGAAGACATAGTTCTCTGAAACTCAAAAAGTTAAAAACCACATAGCTACACTCTGAAATGGGTCTATTATCTAAATTCAAGACTTCTTGAGCAAAGAGAAGTATGTCTATATCCATCATTCTGGAGACAGTGGATCTCAGTGACCATCCTTTATACGACTCTGCCCCAAGCTTCCTGAAAATTGTTACTCGAAGCTAGTTTCCCGGTCCAATCACCTCTAAGCTGTTTAAATTCCGGTCCTTACAGAAAGCCAGACACTCCTCTAACCTTAACTGCCTCTGTGTACCAGGCCTAACCTCTGCAATCAAGGAAAATAGTGGCTGATATCTTAATTGCCGCTGTCTGGCAGAAGAGGCGCATACCTGTTGACAGATGGGCTTGACGCAATTTCTACAACAGAAATGTTAAAGATAAGACATGATTCTTCTTAATGCAGCACCAATTAAGAGAAGCAACCAGAGGAAAGGCAGAGACCCCAATTTTATGGGGGTTGCTTTGTTTGGTTGGTGGTGCGGGGGTTTAAAACCCAAGGCACCACAGGTAGTAAGCCAAGTGCTCCGTGACTGAGTCGCAACCCTAGCCCTGACAGGACACTTTCTGAGTGAGTACAGGTACACAATGTCATTCTTCCTGACTGATGTGAGGCCACCATCTACTCACAAGTTTCTGGGAGGAAAATCCCACAGAAATATGCCAGAAGTTATCAGGACAAGTCCCAGCTTTTGAATAATACCCAACAGTCTGCCAGGGTTGATGAAGTCCAGCATCTCCCTTAAGTACACATGATTTGGGTATTATTCAAAAGCTGGGACTTTTTCCATGTGGACTCTTGACTTAGACCTCTGTGAAACTCCACATGCCATTG
>LOJH01064497.1:0-10590 GCA_001685095.1 Ellobius talpinus
GGACCAGTTCAGTTCCCAGCACGTTCCTGGAATCAGATGCCCTTGACTACCCTCTGTAGGAACCAGGTGCGTGCGCGCGCACACACACACACACACACACACACACACACAAATTTTACAAGTGAAAAAGAAGGGCTGGAGAGATGGCTCAGAGGCTAGGAGCACTAGCTGTTAGTGGACCCAGGTTTGGTTCTCAGCACTCATGTGGTGGCTCACAGCCACTTGTAACTCTAGTTCCAGGAGATCCTTTCTCCTCTTCTGGATTCCTGGGATACCAGCAGGCAGGCAAACACTCGTATACATGAAATTAAAAGAATCTTAGGAAAACAAGCCAAAATACCCTTTAAAAAAGAAAGAAGCCTTGGAGGCTAAGGAGATGGCTCAGTTGGTGAAGGGCTTGCCAAGTAAGAATGAGCAACTGAGTTTGATTACAGAACCTGTGTGGCACACAGGTTGTGATGGTGCACGCTGGTACTCCTAGTGCTGAGGAAACAGAGACAGGTGGATCCCTGGGCTCACTAGCCCATCAGTCTAGATGAAGCGGCAAGCCCTAGGCTAGAGAAATTCAGGATAGAAGAATAAGAGCTGAGGTTGGCCTCTGGCATCCATATGCACCTTCACATACAATTGTACCCACACATACACAAACAGAAGAAAATTTCTTCACTATGACATATTCTGAGCATATGGTTTTCAAAAAAAAATTAATTTTTTTTTTAAATTTTTTGGAGTCAGGGTCTCACTGTGTAGCCCTGCCTTTGGAATGCTGGGATTAAAGGCATGCATCCCCTGCCTGGTTGCTTCTTTGTTTTGAAGATAGTGTCGCATTAGGGAGACTAAGTTGGCCTCAAACGCCAAAGATGTGCCTGCTTCTGTCTCCTGAATGCTGGGAATAAAGACATGCATCACCATACCCGGCTTTTAATTAATTTTTGGTTTGTTTTTCTGAAACAGGTTCTCTCTATGCAGCCCAAGCTGATCTTGAACTCATAGTATAAGCCAGCTGGACTCAGTGATCCTCCTGCCTCAGTCTCAGAGGTACTGAGTGCTAAGATTACAAATAAGCACCACAATGCATGGCTAAGAATAGGATTTTAATAGCTGAAATACTAGAGTAAGAAATAAAAAGACAGCTGGGCGGTGGTGGCACATGCCTTTAATCCCAGTACTCAGGAGGCAGAGGCAGGAGGATCTCTGTGAGTTCAAGGCCAGCCTGGTCTACAAAAGCTAGATCCAAGACAGGCTCCAAAGCTACAGAGAAACCCTGTCTCAAAAAACCAAAAAAATCAAAAACCAAAACAAAACAGAAAAAGAAATCAAAAGACAAAGCTATATGAAAATATAAACTTTTTCGGTTTGAGATAGTCTGATACATTCTGTAGTAACTCGCCAAATCAGTAACAGTTCTATGAGGAGTGACGTTGCACATATTCTATAAAAAGCTGATATTTCGATTTTGTGAGATGTCTATTTACAACCTTTGTCCTTTTGTTTTCAAGTGACTTTTGGGGCTATTCGTATTTTGACAATGAGATTTTTACTGTTTTCGCTGTTCTTGAGACTGAACACATGTCACGAGGCCTGGCTTGGGAAGTAGTTGTAAACAGGAAAAGCAAAAATATGGCATTGCATACCAAACAAATTATGTTATATAACATGTAACACACCTTTGATCCCTACAGTCATAAGATAGGTGTAGATTTGAGTTCCAAGTTTACATAGTGAGAATCCCCACCTCAAAAAACATAAAACAGGATGGAGAGGTGGCTCAGAGGTTAAGAGCATTGATTGCTCTTTCAGAGATCCGTGGTTCAATTCCCAGCACTCACATGGCAGCTTACAGCTGTCTCTACCTCCAGTTCCAGGGAATCCAAAAGCCTTACACAGACATACAAGTAAGCAAAAACACCAATGCACATAAAAAATAGAAAAGAATCATTAAAAGAAAAAGCAATAAAACAAGCAAACTAAATATATATTATATATACAGTAATGCAGATGTATACAGTGGGTCTTAAAAAATTAAAAATGGGCTGGGTAGTGGCGGCGCACACCTTTAATCCCAGTACTTGGGAGGCACAGGCAGGCAGATCTCTGTGAGTTCGAGGCCAGCCTGGTCTATAGAGCGAGTTCCAGCTTTAGCCAAAGAGAGAGTCCCTGTCTTTTATTTTTCTTGTGTTTATGTAGGTAGGCAAACATGTGTTGACTTTCTCCTTCCACCATGTGGGTTCTGGGGATTGAACTCAAGTTGTCAGGCATGGTGGAAAGTGCTTTACCCCTGGAGTCATCTGCTGGTCCTTACAGTGTGTTTTATAGGAACGTCTTCAAACTTAGAGGCAGGTCAATTATGAACAAGGAGTTGGACACAAAATTTATGATTGTAGCCATGTACATAGTTTAGGGGTTGTGTCATGATAATGAGGTCGAGGCCATCCTGGGCTACACAGTGACTTCCAGGTCAGCCCTGGGCAAGACTCTGTCTCAATATTCTCCACAAAGTTATGAAAATTTAAAAATACTCTCAATATTTCATCTGTAGAATAAGTTTATCAATAACTTAAAAAAAATTCCTAATTGGGTCAGGCATGGTTGTGCAGGCTTTTACTCCCAGCATTCAGAAGTCAAAAGTAGGAGGATCTCTGTGGGTTTGACAACATCCTGGTCTACATAGGGAGTTCCAGGTCAGCCAGGACTGCACAGTGAGTCTCTTATCTGAAGAAAACAAAAAGCCAACAAAAGCAAGAGTTTTCCAATTACCATGTTTTCTTGTTTCTGATTACTTATATCTTAGTATTTAGCTCATGCCCAATCATTCAAAGCAAAACAAAACAAACAAAACCAAAGCAACTCTTGAGAAGTACACACCTATGCTCTAGGGTATGTATTTTTTTGAGTGCCTCTTTTTCTTCTACCCTTTGTGCTTTGAATCCAGATTAAAATGTCCTTTATTAATTCCCAACTCTGCTTCACAAAACCCAAACCAAACCAAACCAACCAGCAAACCCTGAATGCTAGGCAGACAGGACAGCATGTAAGCACAATCCTAGCTTACTCAGAAGACTAAGGCGGGGGGCGGGGGGGCACGACACATAATGTCAAGGCCAGCCCAGCAATGAGACCCTGTCCCAAAATAAAACAAACAAAAACCCCTTCAACCTTCCATAACAGAATCTTTTAACTCACAAAACCATTATATCACTAACACACGAGAGAATACGAGCCCAGTAAATTAGAAAGTGGGCTGATACTTTCTAAGCCAATGAACTAAGTGAGAAGTTGGTAAGTATTTTCTACACAGAATCAGACAGTATTTCGTCTTCACCAGTCACATAGCGTTTTAGTCACACTCGGCTTTGTTTTTAACGACCTGTTGAGAAGAGAGCGAGCCACTCTCAGGTCATGAGGCGTACACAAACAGGTTGTGCTAACTCCAGTCTACTAATCAATATCTGCATTTCTGTCAGTGCTTTTGTCCATCTACATCATCACCTACTTGTACATAATCAATCCCAGGGCTTTCATTTGTAGATGGTCCAAGAGCCCCTTCAGCACATAACCTTTCACCCAGACAAAATTTTTTCCAGCCTTCTTCATCTTCAGATTTTGGCTGAAAGAAAAAAAAATTACTTATTTCTATTTATTTATTTTTATACTGATCATCATAAAAAGAAGCGAGGCTAAAGATGTCACTGAAGGGAACTTCAAATGCAAGGAATAAACAAATAAAAATTTTGGCTCATTTTCAAAAAAAAAAGGGAAACTGAGGGTTCCCTATATCTTGATTACCCCAACTCAAAGACATGGTGCTAGCTATGGACATAACTGTGTACAATCTCCAGACCCCTACGCTGGGACTCACTGCGAGAACTTAGGCTGTGATTGTCATTGGAGATGTGACCTTTACAGCTGTGCGTGTACATGTCAGAGAACACCTTGAAAGAGTCAGATCTTTCCTTTCACTATGTGGGTCCTGAAGATTAAACACTGGGTCATCAACTGCTTTCACAAACTGAGTCACCTCATTGGCCCCTGCCTGGTCTATTTATAAGGGGGAATTTGGTTCATAAAGAATACACTTTTGGGGCTGGAGATACGGCTTAGCAGTTAAGAGCACTGGCTGCTCTTCCAGAGGTCTTGAGTTCAATTCCCTGCAACCATGTGGTGGCTCACAACCATCCGTAATGAGATCTGGTGTGCTCTTCTGGTTTGCAGGCAGATATGCAGACAGAACACTGTATACATAATAAACAAATCTTTAAAAAAAAAGGGGAGTACATTGTTCTTGCATATTGAAACCTTCTCTTTCAGAAGATAAATAGCTTTTGCCACTTTCTTAGATGTGTGATTCTCTAGAAGATTGGAGAAAATTGCCTAGAACAATGTATTCATCTCTTCCCCAATTCTAACCTTTAACTGCTAATATTTTAGGTTAATTAATTATATCTAAGTTGCTACGATACAGAAAGAAATATCCCAATATGGACCACAGGCTTCACTATTACACAGGTTACTGTGAAGCAGTATAAATATGTTCATTGCATGATATCAATATCTCACCAAGAAAATCTAATAATCCCTCTTTCAGTGTCTTTAGATTCTGAAAATGTATTTATATTCTAAAAAGCAACAGTTTAGAGGAATCCTTAAAAGCCTGGAGAGGCCATACAGTCACCATTTGTCAACCTAAATGAAAAAAAAAGAGAGATGCCCACTCGGCAGCCCATGCCTGTCCCAGCACTCAGGAGGTAGAGGCTTGAGGATCCCAAGTTTAAGGCTAGGCTGAGCTACATAGCAAAACTTGTTTTAAGAAATCAAGGGCTAGGGATAAGAACTACATAGCATATGCAAGGCCCTGAGTTCAATCCCTAGCACTGCAGGAAAAATAAGCACATAGGAAGCTATAGGAGTACTTAGGGAGCTGGAGGAAAGGACCACAGCAAACACTCTGAAAAAGAAGTCTGAGGGTAAACAAAGAGCAGGGCAGAAGTCCTGGTAGAGGTTTGCATTTACTTGCTTTTTTGAGATGAGATTATCCTATAAGCCCGGGCTGACCTTTAAATTACTCTCGCTGGCCTCAAACTTATCTCCAGAGTGCTGGGATTCAGGAGAGTGCCTCTACTCCTGACTCAGAAGTCCTTCTGTATAAGGGGGTGCTGGTCTTGTGTAAGACTGCAGTTTGACAGTCTTTTATGGATATTAGTAGGCTACAATCCTAAGGACACAGCCTAACTTCTCAGACTTACTCATTATTTTGTCAGAACTGATACAGCAGTAATACTCTATTTTGTTCCTGACAACTTTCACATATCCTAAGTCTCTCAAGGTAAGGTGAATCAAACAGTCATGGGCCAGTCTTGGTGGTGCATGCCTTTAATTCCAGCACTCCAGAGGCAGAAGCAGGCAAACTCCTTGTGTCTAAGGTTAGCCTGGTCTACATAATGAGTTCCACACCAGCTGGGGCAATGTAGTGGGACCCTCTCTCAAAAAACTAAACACAAAAACAAAACATAAACTGACTCAGACTACTAATATAGCAAACTGATACACATACATACTGGCATAGGAAGGAAAATAAAAATAATATAGACTAACCATTTAACTCTTTAAAGACTAGAATACGGATCATTTCACACAGGCATATACTGGACAATGTAAGCTGAGAAACTCACATACCATTGTCACGTTGCTATCCAACTGCTGAGATTTCCAGTGATGTCTATGCTTGTTCACACTCTACAGGAAGGAAAGTTAATGATCTTCAGAGAATGAAAAACTAAAAAGAAACAAGTTTTTCTACAAAATTTCAACTACCCTAAAATTTAAAAAATACATAAATGCCAAATATATTCTGATGATTAGAACAATTTGGTAATTCATAAATACTTGGGTATTTATAAGTTTTTCAATTACAGTCTAAGGACAGAAATACATCAGAGGAGGTTTAATTTGATTGAATGGGACACTTGCCTGTCGAACAGCTGAGAACTGGACCACTTGCTGCTGCTGCCACTGAAGTGTTGGAGAATAACCTTCTGGGGCAGGCTGGCATCCTGAAAGCTGGAAATCAGTTCACAGATGTTAGGCTGTTTCAGTGATGTAACTAGAATCTATGCCTATGCAGAGTAAGAGCAAAATCAAGATGAAGAGTAAATACGTTTTAGTGAATGATAAGATTATTTAAGAGAATAAAGGTACATTTTATCAGAGCAGAAAGGCAGGTAGTTTACTTTACGTCTATGAACCAGTTAGTAAGAGAGATCTTTTGGGGCTAGAGAGATGGCTCAGTGGTTAAGAGCACTGACTGTTCTTCCAAAGATTCCAGGTTCAATTCCCAGTACCCATATTACAGCTGACAACTGTCTGCAGCTCCAGTTCCAGGGGATCTGATGCCTTCATACAGACATACAAGCAGGCAAAACACCAATGCGTATTAAGTAAAAATAATGAAATAATTTTTTAAAAAAGAGAGATCCTTTGTCATTTTACTTAGAAAAATATGGGCTGAATGTTGGAGGTGAAGTTCTTATGAAATACGAAGGATATGAATCTAAAGGATTATAACTTAATTCTATTTTTCTATAATAGTGAGGAGAAACAAAAAAAGAGAGAATAAAGAATTTTGGAATGGTCAAAATGTATCCTAAAACTCAAAGATAGTTGACTTGAAAAGATCTACATCTTTTTTAAACTTTATTTTTTTTGGGGGGTAGGGGTGGGCATGGTGACAGCATCACAACCCCAGGAGTTCTCAAACAAAGTGGTTAAACACCTTATGTGCCTAACCTTACTCTTGTTTCCCAAAACAGCACCCAGATAACAAGGGATCAGGCATCGTCTTCTAATTAAACAATGGGGTAAATTTGAAAAAAGCTAAGTTTACATGAAATCATGTGCCATCAAGTAAAAACTTGTGAAGCTATATAAAACCTTATAGTGCCTGAATTAAAACATCCTAATTATAAACATTAAAGGAACTACCTCAAACACAAAAAATTATCAAAAACCTTCCAAAAAAACCCAAAAACTTGACCTCAGCAACCGCCCCCCCCATTTTTCTGAGATAAGGTTTCCCTTTGTGGCCTTGATTGTCCTGGAAATCACTGTGTACAATGGGCTAGCCTTGAACTTCACAGAGGTCTGCCAGCCTGTCTCCCTAGTGCGGAGAGATTTTTAACTAAAAAGTTTCATTTATTTTGTGTGCATGCATGTCTGTGTACTATGTGCAGGCCTGGTACCTGAAGGGGTGAAACGAGAGCATCAGAGCCCCTGGAACTAGAGCTTAGCGATAGTAGTGAGTAGTGACGTGGGTGCTGGGAATTGACCCTGCATCCTCTGGAAGAGCATCCAGGGCTTTTACCCACTGTGCCATCTTTCCAGTCCTGCAGTCATTTTATTAATTGAGTGCTGTTCATTTTCTTCATGCAATGACCAGACGGTGTAATTATTTGGTTATTTTCTGTGTCCATTAGGAGACTGTTACTGTACAAGCATAGGGGACTTCCCTCATTCTTTCCTTCTGAGATGAGGGTCTTGTATATTCCAGGCTAGCCTGAAATCCTCTATTTAACAGAAAATTACCTACACCTCCCAACACTCTTGTCTCTACCTCCAAGTGCTAGGATTACAAGTGTTTACCAACAGGCCTGCTCTGCAGACACCTTTCCTCTATTATCTTCTGCTCTGTCCTAGTATCCAGCGCGACATAATTGCTTAATAAAAAGTGTGCAGGATAAGCAAATGAATAAAAACCAGAGTATGCATGGAAAGGATAGAAAGATGCTACGACATTTGTGTTTCCATTCTGAGAAAATACCAGGTCAAATGGAGAATGTGCACCAAGCACCAGTTTGATAATAACTATAAAGGTATAGCCAGTAAAACATTCCTTCATATTTTACTTGTAAAGGTCCGCATTAGTAAGCAATTGAAATATTTTTTTCGGGGTGTGTGTATGTAATCTTTTAAATGACACACACACATATTTACACTTTCAGAGGGGTCTCACAATGCAGGCTGGCATCCAAACCAAAATTCGTTAGCCTGCAAGTGGTGTCTAGGTTTGTAGGGAGCAATCTAACCTTACCCTACACACCATAACTAATATTCTTTTCTTCTTCTTCTTTTTTTTTTTGGTTTTGCGAGACAGGGTTTCTTTGTGAAGCCTTAACTGTCCTGGAACTAGCTCTGCATACCAGGCTGGCCTCGAACTCCCAAATGCTGGGATTAAAGATGTGCACCACCACTGTCAGGTCATAACTGATTTTCTTGATAAGATAGAAAAGCTTCAGCCATTTGTGCGGTTAGAAGAGTCCCAGTTGGTTAGTAAAACTCACAGAAATATTCACACTTTGCTTCCTCTTCAACTTCTTTGGATCAATTTGGGCTACCACGACATCTGGACACTGAGCCGCTTCGATCCTACAAGCAGTACATGAGTGAAACTTATTATTGCGCTTTGATCGTGTCTCGTGTGTATTGCAATAGATGCATGTTACTTCATTACGAAATCGTAAATAAAATCCAGACTCCCAATGAAAGAACAAAACGCCTGACACTGCCTAGATTAAAAGCAAAGAGATTTAAGAGCACACCTTTTAACGTGCAATCAAGTTCAAGGCATATCTGCCCACGGTAGGTCGTATATACAGGGATCTTAAACTTCCCAGACCGCCCGAGAGACAGGAACCCAAACAGAGGCGGGACTCTGTCGCACACTGCGGGTCAAGAACGACACCAGGTCTATGCCCACTCGCACAGGGCAACATCACTCACTGCACCCTTCTCAGGTATTCCTGCGGCGTCCTGGGGGGCACCGAGGGATCGAAACCTTCCGTCAAGTCACAGGGCTCCACAGGTAACAACCGTGGCATCAACTCTTCCACCGCAGACTTGGCCTGAACCCACGCCATGGTAGTCAAACCCGCCAAGCCCTATTGCGCCTGCGCTCAGCCGATGCCCGGCGCAGGAGCTCCGGCGACCTCCGGGGAGCGGACGGGCCTAAGGGGGCGGAGCCGCGCAAACCTGCTGGTTGCATCAAGTTTATGGCTCCGGCGGTGAAATGAAGCGTGCGAGTATAGTTCCTAACGGAAGTGGTTCCGAAAGAATTTCTAGGTTTTTTTTTTTTTTTTAAACCTGATTCCATTTTCTCTTCTGAAGCTTGGGTAGGGAGCTGGGACCGAGGATGAACTTTTATAGCATTGAATAGTGTCTATGCTATACTGATCATTTTTAGAGTTCTAAAGAATTCAACCACTGGTTGAAGCACAGTACATCTAAATCTTACAATCCTTTGACGAGGGTGGTGCCTTTCCGGCTTTGCGGGGGAAGAAATTGACACAAAGTGGACGGATGGAGAGCTTAATTTTTATTTCTTTTTTTACTTTTTCGGAGAGCATCTTCGTGGTGTGCAGCTCATGCTATTCTCGAACCTATTAGGTAGCTCAAGTTGTCCTACAATCTGTAGCGATTCTCCGGCCTCAGCTTCCTTAGTCCTGGGATTATACGCATGAGCCAAATATCGCACGTGGATAGTTTTTAGGGTTTTGAGATTGTGCCTCTTCTGTAGCCCAGAAGGGTCTATAATTTGCAATGTAAATTGAGCTGGCCTGTCTTTTTACCTTGACTCTCGGGGTTTCAGGCACGAGCCGCCACCACCACCTTAGGGAGACACTTAAAGTGTAAAATGACGATGTTTATGGTTTTGCATCTGTCACGTGGATGCGTGCATGTCATAGCAGGTGCGGAGGGCAGAGTATAACTTTGGGGAGTAGGTTCTCTCCTTCCACCTCTGAGTTCTGTGGCAAGCGAGTTTACTGGCTGAGCCATTTCATCGACTCTTAACACACTGACGAAAATTCAAAATTAGAAGGACCTGAGCATCTTTGTAGTAAATATTTCAAATATTGTCGGCTAGTGCCTCGCTCTTTCTCCATCTGAATGGGTAAGATCTGTCAGAAAAAACAAACCCGCAGAAGTTTTTTCTATGTTAGAAAGCTGAAAAACAATTATTCCAACAAAAGGTCCCTCTGGTGGTAAACAGAAAATATTTTCTCCCGTAACTATATCCCAGTCGTGCATTTTTTTCTTTTCTTTCTTTTTTTTCTAAGTTTTTCTACACAGGGTTTACCTCAAGCAGCTTTGGGCCTGTCCTGGAACTAGCTCTTGCACACCAGGCTGGCTTCGAACTCAAGAACCTTCTCCTGCCTCTGCCTCCCTCTGATGGGATTAAAGGCGTCCGCCACCACCGCCCGGCTCTCAGTCGGATATTTTAACCTTAACATGAATCCCCGACTTCCGAACGCTGCAGCTTCGCAGCGGAGAATTTCCGCCACGTCCCACTCCTTATTACCCGGGTTACAGCCTTTCCGCCACTCGCCCCGCCCCTTCCTGAACTATCCCCGCCCTCTACCTGGGCTATCCCGGACTCCTTCGCTCGCCCTACCCTCTTTATTACCTCCGTTCCGTCTCTTCCGCCACTCATCCCGCCCATTACCACTGAGCGCCCCGCCCCTTCCGGGACTGTCCCCGCCCCTTGCCTCCTGTCGCCCCGCTCCTCCGCTGCCCGCCCCTCCTCGCCTCCTCCCCTTTGAC
>LOJH01064499.1:0-10590 GCA_001685095.1 Ellobius talpinus
GATCTAATCTACATGGAAAGTAGAAAAAGGCAAGATCTCCTGAGTAAATTGGGACCATGAGGACCTTGAGAGAGGGCTGAAGAGGAGGGAGGAGGCCAGGAGGAGAGCAGAGAAAAATGTAGAGCTCAATAAAAATCAATAAAAAACCTCCTCCCCTGAATAATAAACCAATAAACATAGTACAACTATATGGCATTGTAATTAAAACACTTTCTAAGTGCCTATGTGTCTATCTATGCATTTTGAATAGTTTAATTGAATCTATTTAGGAAAGAGTATATCTTATCTATCTTATGTTCTTAGCAAGTAAAACCCAGGGTTTGGGACACACTATCCCCTCACTAGGTGTTTCTGTTTGGCATTCAATTGGCAGTAGGAATCACTTGAGAATGACAACCAATTCTTATTGGTCCAGGAATAATACAGCAACTGGGTTAGCCCTAGCTACCTCTGTGCTATTCATATCTTGAATAAAAGAAAAGAAAGAAAGTTATGTGGATGTTTTCAAGTAGTGGGTAGGGTTAGATTTCTGAAAAACCTTGTAAAACTTAAGTGAGATAGGTGATGTTACCAAGGTTGCTAGCAAGTATATGTATGCAATTTGTTAGATACTAGTCAAGAATGTGCTGATTAAAGGAAGGAGAATAAGAAGAAAAAGGAAGGGCAGAAAGGAAAAAGAGAGAAGTAAAGAGAAGAGGAGGAGGCAACGGAGAGGGAGAGGAGAAAGGGAAGGGAGAGGATGAAGGGAATTAGGTATAGAATGCAAACTTCAACTTGCTTAGAAATTAGAAATGCAAAGTTATTCATCATACTTTCTCCTATCTCAGAATCTCTTAATAGCCTCTAGCAAGAGTGTAAGTCTCACTCAGTGATAACTTTTGAAAGAACTATAAATATATTATCATAACATTAAATTTTCTTCTCTAATGTGTATTCTACTACTATAAAATTGTACTCAAAGAGTAACCAAATAGTGTCATGCTTCAGGATGTCATGAGAATCCAAGACCAGACATGATCTTAGAATGAGACATAAGGAACATAGCAATCAAATGATCCCTAATGGCATATTTCTATACCCATAGATCAAGGTATTGCTTAATCCTCAGGAGAGAAACTTATTCCAGTGAACGACAGTTAACAGTCTGGATAGTGACAGAGGGCAAGAGACTCAGCCTTAAATGGGATGTCTTTATCAAACCCCTCTTCTCAAGGCTTTAGGGATCTACACAGACTAGATTATAAGACTGTAAAAAGCCAGTGGTGGTGGATGGCTCCAAGGAAATAGCTTCTTCCAGACAGAACAGGACTAATACACATGAACTCACAGAGACTGGAACAGCATGCACAGGACCTTCACAGGTTTAATCCAGAAAAAGGCCCAGCCCTGAGAAAGGGAGGTGAACACAAAATCCCATCCCTATCCGAGAAGCTATTTGGAATTGATGCTTGGTCATAAAGGAGAAAACAGTTTTCTCTAATGGAATGCCACTGGATATAAACCATACTCCAGAGCAGGCCCCATGTCTAGGAGTAGTTGGCCAGGACAAAACAGACTCTTTTTTAATGAGCTTCCTGTTTTGAATTGATTTTTTTTTTATCTACTCTTTCCAAAGAACATGAAATTGAGTGGGAAGGATCTGGAAAGAGGTATGTGAGAAGAAAGAATATGATCTGAAACCTTTGTCTGAAATTTTTTTTAATAAGAAGGGATGAAAACTGTTTCCACATACTATAAGGTGAATGAGATCAATACACAAGACAATGAAAATGAAACAAATATTAGAATATTAAAAGGAATCTCAGAGCTACTCAGTAAAAGGGAAGCTACTGGAAGAGGCTGTAAAAAAGAGGGATTTGATGTTCATGAAAGAGGAAAAAAGATTGGAGTTGGGAAGCTACAAGTGGGGATCAGAGTAGTAGCAGGGTGGTAGAGATGAAGGGAAAGGAAGATCACTAAATCACACTCTGTTCCAAAATGTCATAACAGCATTTAAAACTTTATATAGTAATTTAAAAATTGACAATTAAAAATGTTTGGAATTATGCAGACAGAGTCTAAATTGGAGGTCTCCATCGGGTCCCTCACCTAGCAACACGGGGAATCCTGTGAAAGATGGGAAGGAACATTGTAGGAGTCAGAGGGGATGGAGGACACCAAGAGAACATTGCCCATCCAATCAACTAACCAAGGTGCATAGGGGCTCACAGAAACTGAAGCGGCAGGCACAGGGCCTGCATGGATCTGCTCAGGCCCTCTGCGTATATGTCATGGCTGTTAGCTTGGTGTATTTGTGGCACTCCTAACAGTGGGAGTGTATATAGCTCTGATTCTTCTTGCCTGCTTTTGGGACTCTTTTCCTCCTGTTGGATTGCCTTGTCCTGTCTCAATGTAAAGGCTTTTTTGCCATGTCTTACTGTATCTTGTTTTGTAGTGTTTGGTTGTCTCTTGGAGGCCTGCTTTTTTTTTGATGGGAGATAGGGGGGTAGAGTTCTGAGAAGATGGGGAGGAGGGAGAAGCTAGGAGGAGTTGAGGAAGAGGAAACTGTGGTCAGGATGCATTGTATGAGAGAAGAAACCATTTTCAATTAAAAATGTTTGTTAGGAATGATTTTTGTCTTTCTGATTAGAGATGGAAGAGCGACCAGAGAACATCTAATGGAACACCATTTTCTTTATAACCCAGGAAGGCGAAAGCATTGCTGGAAGCAGCAGAGGAAATTAGTGGCCAAGCCTGACACTGGAATGTTCTGGTGATCCTCTACAGCAGCACATGGTGAATACTTCCAATGCCTCAAGGTGTTTCACTAAACACTGATACATAAGACAAAGCCAGTACTTATCCTTTCAAGGGAATCAAATGAGCTCTCAATTCAATTCAAAGAACTATTCAATAGTACAAAAATATTCCATTTTATCCTTGTAGTCACTTTTCCCTTTTAATTATATGGACAGCTTATAAACATGGCCTTCTGACTAGCTCCACTTGTCTTTTGCTTTCCTTTCCTTTGCTCAGACCACATTGCCACATGTGAAGTATTCTTTTTCCTCTTACATATCAGATGTAATTCAAACCATCTTTAAGCCAATCTCTTACATCCTCCAAAAATACTTCTCTATCTTTGTCGTAATATGATAGTTATATTGAAAGATACTTTATTAGCCATTTAGTATATCTACTTTCTCTGTTAGGTCTTTGAAAAAACAATACATACACCTTCACCATTAAGACTTTTCTACTTTCTAGGGAAAGATACAGATGTATTATCAAGTTAAAAAAAAGTGGGAAGATTGTGAGTTCAACTCCAATCTGGGCTATATAGTGTCTTTCAGGCCAATTTGGCCTACACAGGAAGTCCCTGCCTTAGAGAACCAAATTCCAAAAGTTGAAAATGAAACATAATAAAATAATTTATGAGCAGTGACTATATTAGAAAAGTTTTGTAAAAGTGAATTGGAAGAAAAGCAACGAAGAGAAAGAAGAATGAGTGAGGCACAGTGGTGTGACAGTGTGTCACATTTAGTGGATATGGAAATTTGATTGAACTGAATTGTAATGGAAATACACTGAAAAATATCTGAAATTGAAGGTTATTTGTATGCATGTGCATATGTTTGGTAGTGTGGGTATGCTTGAATGGAGTAAGAAAATCAAAAGTGAGAAATCAATTTGGGGAATAATACAGGAACTAGGTCACAAAAAGTTGATAAAGATCCTGAACACCATTCTAGAAGAGTTAAGTTCATCTTGTGGTAATGAGATGCTTACAACAGGATGCACACTGAAAAAGGAATACCGACAAAAGAAAAGGAAAATGTCTAAGTGTTGGAGCTGCATTATGGTCTACTGTAGCTAGAACTGAGGCAATATATTCGACTATATTGCAAGTTCCTTAGAAACAGATATTATATCTTCACATTTCCTCTTTCAACTACTTAATTTCTCATTTTACTTCCTCAGTTTGTCTCTTGAGTGGTGGTAAAATCTTTTGTATTTGCAACAGAAACACATGTATAACTGGTAAGATTCTATGTCATACATTTAAAAGAAACATGTTAGTAACTCATCTATGGGCAAAACACCCTTACTTATTTCAAGAATTATCACTAGTTTGAGTTGGAGGTGTCTTTGAGATCATGTTCCAGTGGAACATGTGTCAAAACTGAAGCCTGGAGTTGGTAATAGTGTGGTGATGACTTACTCAAGAACACAAAATTAGCCCAACATAGTGGCACACAACTTTCACCTCAGCACTCAGGAAGCAGAGAAAGACTATGTAGATAGTTCCTGGCCAGCCAGGGGTGCTGAATGATACCCTGTCTCAACAATCAACCAATCAATCAAGCAAGCAAGCAAGTGAGCAAGCAGGCAGGCAAGCAACTACTGAGAAAGCCATCATTGGAAGGCAGCCGTTTATTATACCCTGGTTTGGCATACAATGACAATCAGAGCAATTCTGCTTCCACAAGGCTGCATCCATCCTTATTTGTTGCTCTTAATTTCATCAGCGATGTTTTGCAGCTAGCCTATTGAGGTCATCATTGTGGTCAAGATCTGCAAAATGCCAGCATTTGTTTCTCTGTTCTTTTTGTTGTGATTTTGAGTCAGGATCTCACTATGTATCTCAGGCTGGACTTGAACTCATAATCCTTCTGCCTTAGCATACTGAGTACTGGAATTACAGGTATGCACCACCTTCCTGGCTCAGTTTTCTGTTATTTACTTTTCTTCTGTAGTATTTATCAGCTTTCATGTGGATGACAGAAATTTCTTACCAAGAATTTACTTGCTTAAACTTTACTCTCTCATTTTCTGCTGTCTATTCAACTGCTATGCATGGATAATTTGACTTTTTAAAATTTTCAACTATGTTCCCTCTCAAGTTACCTCCCCAAGAGACTTTTTGTTGTCTTTTTTATTACATAAGTAGCTTTGTAATTATGGGGTGCATAAAATCTAGTAGTCATATTTGATGCCACCCCCCTTATATTTCATCAAGTTCTCTTGGTTCTGATTTTGAAATAAATCTCTGACTCTGCTTTATCACCTTAGTTCAGGATCCTTATCTCCTTATTCGTTGTCTACTTGAATCACTTGAACATCTTTTTTTGTACTTCCCAGGTGAACCTGGGAACATGAGACATCATTGCTTATACTTCAAGGTCTTTGATTCATCTGTGAATGTATCCATGTCCATGTTCTACTACTTCATCTATCACTGTGTGGTAATTTTGTGTGCGTGTGTATGTATGTATGTATGTGTGTACTCTTGTTTGCATGACTACTTAGGCAGATGTGAACCCAATAATGAGAGTGAATGTGCTTTGTTAAGTTTTGCTCCTTTTTCCCTAACTGGTCAATTTCAGAAAAGTAACTAAAGTTTTGAGTGCTTTTTTATTGGCGCAATTAACTTCTAAAGATGGATGTTTAGGGAGCAAAGCAAGAATCTTATTTTTGGGGGGTGGAATGTGGGTGTCATTGTGCAGAAATATAAATAATTGTGTAAAGTAGAAATGAAATTTGGATGCCTCTAAAGGGGTAGAGGCTATTAAAAATACTTGAAAAATATTTGAAAAGTGCAGAGGACCATGAGTTCAAAACTGACTAGGTCTGAAGTTGATAAGAATCTAAAGATACAATGATGTGTTTGATTATGAGCCTGGGTGAGGCTGATGATGCGTGTTTTGAAATTGAAAACAGAGAAGATCAAAAGATTAAATCAGTAGCTGGATGCAGTTTTATAATTGTTTTGGGCTCAATGCTTCCTCAAGACTTCCCTTATCTTTCTAGTAAATGATGGTCTGTGTATGTGCTGTTGGAGGTCTGCCAGCAGGGGTGGGGTGGCTAGGCTAGGGCCAAAATAGAAGAGGAAGTAGAGTAGGCTGAGACTTGGGGCTCAGTCTCCTCCAACAGATACTTCCTCCATTTTTGCTGGGCAGTGGCAAGATCTAGGTAATATATTTGTGAAGATGCAGCTCAGCGTAGCCCCAATTTGTTTGAATAAGTCCCAAGTGCCTTCTTCTCTATGTAACTTAGTACTGTGACATGAAAAATACTGTAGTGTTGCTCATCTTGTAAGTATGAGGTCAGAGAGAATAGGAATTCTGCTGTATTAATCTTTTTATAGAGCAGCCACTCACTAATATTAGATGGATATGTAAACTAATAGGAAAAGCAGCAAATATGAGTGTTTTATAAACTGAAAACACTGTAGAAATACAAAAGTCTTGTTTATTCCTACTCATACAAGAACAAATTCAGGTTTTACCTTCTGATACTGATTTTGGCTGCCTAATCCCTCACTTCTCTCATTTGGTACTTACATTATGCCTATTATCTGTACCAATAATATAGCCATCAATATTTTAATATCATGCATTTCAACATGTAGGAATCTTAT
The DNA here is from genome assembly GCA_001685095.1 of Ellobius talpinus. Lineage (NCBI taxonomy): Eukaryota > Metazoa > Chordata > Mammalia > Rodentia > Cricetidae > Ellobius > Ellobius talpinus. Next base: position 6,401 of record LOJH01064499.1, read on the forward strand.
GTTCTTAGTGAAATCCTCTTGGGCAGCAGCAAAAAAAGCCAGTTGTTGTCTTCCTGAGTACTATGACCTCAAGGCCCCATCCCAGTGTTTGCTTTTATGAAAGTATGGAATAAAAATGCTTTTTGAGGGGTAGGCTATTGATTGTTTGGAGCAAGGTAACCCATCTTTCATAAGGATTTATCTATATAAAGTAAGCTGTAGCTATGATTCCATGTTTTTTTCCACAGTGGTAATAAAAGATCTTGGGTCAGAGAGAGAATGATGCACCTAGCCTATCATTCCAATAAGTAAGTTTTTTTCCCTCTTGGTATTTCCAAGAATATGATTAACAGCATTTCTGCTGCTGTCGAAAGCTCCAGCTGTGCTGAGACTGTACTGGTGACAGCTCTCAGATGTTGCTTTAACAAAACTTATTTTAAGACAGGCAGCTCTACTGTTGGATAGTTGAAATGTAAATACAGGACATTATGAAGCTCCAAAGAACCTTAGTTGGTGGCATTCAGAGTTGAAGATACTGTGTGTCTCCCTGCACAGAGTAGTCAGGTCAAAGTTGTAGGCAAGACCTAACCAGAAGGTAAATGCAAGGAATGGAAAGGCTACCGAGATCTTGATCAGTGCATAAGTGTTGGTTTGTGGTGGGGGTATGTCTACTCCTTAATTGAATGATAGAAACATGTTACAGAAAATCTACACATTTTTGAACATTTTGTAAGGACAAGCTAGATGGACCAGGGTCTTCCAGACTTAAATAATTCTGCGCCAATTAACCGCAGTTTGGAATCCCTTGAAACACTGTTACTCATAGCTAGTTCTCAGTCATGCTCTTAGCCTCTTAGTATTTGGACCTCTGACTCTTGGAAGCAAACTATCTGTTATCAAGAAAATAGTTTATGTTAAATAAAAATTCAAGTTAAAATCAAGCATTAAGTTTAATCATCTTGGGATGAAAAGCAGCATGACACCCAGAGATTTCCTAAGAACTTTGGAACAAGTACATAGGATATGCCAGAGCTATTTGAGCATTGTTATTGTTAGCTCAGCTTCATTTAGCCTGTTTTACTTCATGACAGCACAAGTATAATTCTATGCAAAAGCAAAGGCTACAGATCTGACAGATGAGAATACTTATTCAATCTTAGGCTTTAAAACCGAAAATTGTGATGCCAAATTATATTCTTCACTCATTTTTTATTGTTTTTATTGAGAGATACATTTTTCTCTGCTCCCCTTCTTTCTTCACTCACGTTTATAGATATGGAATGGATGAAAAATAAAAAAGCAAAAACCAACTAAGCAAACAAACAAAAAACTATGAACAAACAAAAATCCCTAATTGGCTCCAAGACTCCTTAAGTCTGTATCTCAACTCTTTTTCATTTTTTGCCGATTTGGTTAAAATGGAACTTCAAATGTTTGGAATGTGTTCATTCCACAAGCATTAGAATAAAAAATAATATTTTGTTCATCAAAAGGGAAACCAACCATGATGTAATAACACGAGGTAGAACAGCATGAATAAGCAAAGTACAAGATTAAGTTGCAGTGCAAGCTATGTTTAAACAAGAGCCCTCTACTAATCTATGATGAATTCTGAAAGGCAGAGGTAATTGGAATTTGAGGATGTTTTAAGATCACAATTGTAATATGGATTAATGTACTTATGATTTCTGTATTTATCTAACTAGATTAAATGGCTGGGCATGAGGATATGACACTACTTGCAATGAATCTGCCAGACTTTATAGAAGTTGTATTTCCTTACTGAATACCAACAAATTGGCCCTCCACCTTGTGAATCAATCTCTTCTATAGAGGTGAATAGTATATTTGTCAGGTGTTTGCTCATGCTGGGAAGGTTTTTCTCAACAATCCTTGAATCATACTACATATGTGTTCACATGGCCAGAAACCCAGATGACATTGAGTTAAGGGTAAAAGTAGTTTTAAGGTGTTTCTATTTTGCTATTCAATATATGATACATATGTGTGTATATTATATACATAAATATATAATGTATGTATTTATTTTTATGAAAATGTTTGCATTATGACTAACTATCTGTTATACAAATGGCTTTAGGACACAGTAGTGGAGTAATTATATAACAATCTAAAATGTAATGGAAAAATGTTATTTTGATACTTAGATTTTTGTTGTAAGAATCAGCAGGTTTAATGAAGGTAGGCTAATAAAAAGTAGTATGATCAAGTAAATACTTCTTAAATACTATTTTATTCTCAGAATTCACTTTAAAGCATACAGCTACTGGCATGTACTTCTAATGGCAAACCTGGGGCTAGATCATAGCAGCAGGCCTTTGCCCTACAGGTGAATAGAGAGTGGGAAGCAATGAGCCCTGCGCTCTCCCATGTACATTCAGTTGTGTGATATGTTTCTGTTTCTGAATTGAATGCACTTTAAGCAAAACCCTTTGGATGATGACTTGAATTATGAAGTTGCTTTCACTTACGTCATTGTAATGTATTTGGAAAAACACCCCTATCATTATCTTATGGCATTTGATGCACAAAGAAACCAAGAAATACTGATAATTGGTAACTTGTTAGAAAGAACACAACTGGTTGAATGCCAAGGTAGGATGAACTCCTAGTTCTCTGGTTTAGATTTCTTGCTATTGAGATATGCCACAGGACAATTTGGAGTATCTACTGGGAGGCTGCAAAAAACTTAACAAATTCCAGCTGGAAGAGAACTTGAGGCAGATTTCCAGTGCTTGAGTATGTTAGAGTATTTAATGGTCATATTTGTGCTCATAATGTGTATGAGACAAACTGCTAGTTATTTCTGGGTGGGGGAGTTAAAAAATAAATAACCTATTTGAGAGAGAGAGATAGCATGTAAGGAATGGTATATTTGAGGGGTTAGAGGGAGGAAATGGAAAATGATGTAGCTGTATTTTAATTTCTAAAAAACCTAAATTAATAACCTGGTGCCTCTGAACTTACTGGTTTAATTATCTCACATTGTTACATTCTTTTTGTTTTATAGTCACAGCAGCACTGTAATTTCCCCTAAACATAGGGGCTATTTCTTACCTACTTTGGAGGTAAGACTTTGTTTGTATTGAGCTTGAACAATACTTGCTTTATTGGGTTATAATAAATTTGAGGTATGAAAGGAGAAATAGTAAAATAGACTCAAAAGATAAAAGTTGCAGTCCACAGGGAGCTATGCTAATTGAGAATTTATTAGTTACCATTTGTGGCATCAAGGTTCCAAAGTTGTGCATGTCCCTTGAGTATCAGTGTATTCCCATTAGATTTCCTCATTATCAGACCTTGATACCCCAAAGGAAAATTTATAAGTTCATGGGCCATGGAAGAATCTTTCTTTCTTCTCACATAAAGAGTTTGTAAATGCATCAGAAGTTTGATTAAAGGTAGGAGAAAGCAGGTAATGGGAAGTGAAAATGGATGACAGTAAATTAGGAAGACATTGATATGGCAGATTCAACCTTGCCCTGATCTGTGAACTTTTCTGTTTTGATTGATTGGATCATGGTCTAGATTATTTTTTTGTAGGACCTGAATGGCTAGCATAATTAGGATTTGCAGAGAATGGGAAACAGCATCTTTAAAAGAGACAGATGTAAATATAGTATATTTGATTGCACTTATTTACTATGTAGGCACAGGTAGATTTTAGTCACAATTGGCATATTAATTGTAAAATATTGACCGGAAATAGTATTTAGGTGACTTAAACTTGATGCCACAGCTATGATAAACTTACAATTGTTATGACAAACAATGTTGCTATGAACATAATTGAGCACATGTCCTTGTGGAACAATTGAGCATCCTTTGAATATATTCCCAAAAGTGGTATTACTTGGTCTTGAGGAAGGTTGTTTCTTAATTTTCTGAGAAATCACCACAGTGACATCCAAAGGGGCTGTACCAGCTTGCACCCCCACCAGCAATGCAGAAATGTTCCTTTTACCCCACAACCTTTCCATCATAAGTTGTCATCAGTATTTTTGATCTTGGCCATTCTTACAGGTGTAAGATGGAATCTTATAGCCAGATCCTGGAAACAACCTAAATGTACCTCGACCAAAAAAGGGATAAAGAAAATGTGGTACATTTACACAATGGAGTACTACACAACAGAGAAACATAATGACATCTTGAAATTTGCAGGCAAATGGATGGAGCTAGAAAACATC
>LOJH01064501.1:0-10590 GCA_001685095.1 Ellobius talpinus
AGCTGCCTCTCTGAGAGGAAGACCAAAAAGAGAGCGAGCTCAGGCTGGAAGCTGGAGATCAGCCTGCCTCATCGGATAGGGGAGGGAGTGGGCATGGCTTGTCTCATAAAGAGACAGAACAACCATTACAATAAGTGTTTGTCTATTTTGTTGATTTTCTCAAAGAACCAACTTGTTGTTTTATTGCTTCTTTGTATCATTCTCGTTGTTTCTATTTTATTGATTTCAGCCCTCAATTTGATTATTTCCTGCTGGCTACACTTGGGTGTGTTTGCTTTTTTTTGGTTCTAGAGCTTTTAGGCATGCTATTAAGTCTTTAGTGTGAGAATCTCTAATTTTTTTATGTAAACAGTACTGTCAATTTTCCTGTAGTACTTCAGTGTGAGAGGTCCTTCTGTCTATGTGTTGCTTTTATTGGTTAATGAATAAAGAAACTGGCTTGGCCTATAGTGAGGTAGAACTTAGTTAACCAGGGAAAGCTAGGCTGAATGTTGGGAGAAAGAGGGTGGAGTCAGAGAGAAGCCATGGCACTGCTGCTGGAGACAGACATGCTGAAACTTTGCTGGTAGGCCACAACGTTGTGATACATAGATTAATGTAGATAGGTTAAGTTAAGATGTACGAGTTAGCAAATAAGAAACTAGAGCTAATGGGCAAAGCAGTTAAACTATATTAAGTAATATAGTTTCTGTGTGATTATTTCAGGTTTGAGCTGCTGGGACCTGGAAAACAAGCAAGAGACCTCTTACAACAAATTGGTGCACCAATGTGGCCAACTAAAACCTGAGAGAGCTTGAAAAGGAATTCTAGACAGACACAAAAGAACAGAGTTTAGCACAGTTTCTTGGTAGCCACAAATTTTTTTCTATATGGGCTTGCGGTGAGAAGGGATGCCACAGCTGCTTTAAGAGAGGTACAGTAAAAACTGCACAGCTTCTTTAAAAATGGTGGATGCTTGGTTTGCCAGCACACAGGGCTCTGACTCTTTCAGGAGGTCCAGCTATGGAGCATTTAAATGGGGTTCATGATCAGAGTGCTAGAAATTGCTTAATGGTGACACAGACCTGCTGCGACCCTGTATCTGGGGTGGAGAGAATGGCTCTCAGAGGCAGCAAACGTGCCATACAGCAGGACTTCAGAGTCGGTCCTAGCCATGCCCACATCAAAAAAAAAGAAAAAGAAGAGGAGCTCTTGGTCAGAAAATGATTAATGATTACAGATATGCAATAAAGACAAATTCAGATGGAAAAGGTCTCTAAATGGGTCACAGTGTTGGATAAATGTACAGAGGCTTGGGAGAGAGAAGAAATAAGTATAGACAGTTATAAAAAGAAGTAAATGGGTTTGAAAAATAAAACAAAGTCTTTAAAGAGACAGAATACAATCATAGATTAAAAGGAGTAAGATAAATCAGTCACATAAGGGATGAAAAATACACAGAGAGTCTGGATTATGTATATTATTATGTTTTCTTTGAATTTTTTGACTGAGACAGACATTAGATTTTGGGGACTGCTAAACTAAGCCAACATATAGACTTTAAAGGTATCTTGATTTCAAAATTTAGGTCTAAGGACATGTTGCTTTAGGTCTGTTGTTGTATGTTACTTGGCCTTTTCCCCTTGCAACTTCTAATATTATTTCTTTGTTCTGTATGTTTAGTGTTTTGATTTTTATCTGATCCAAACTATTTGGTGCTCTGTAATCATCTCTTACCTTTATAAGCATGTCCTTCTTTAAATTAGGTAAAGTTTCTTCTATGATTTTGTTAAATATATTTTCAAGGTTTTCTAGCTGAGATTCTTTTCCTTCTATTCCAATTATTCTTAGGTTTGATAATCTCATGGTGTCCCAGATTTCCTGGATATTTTGTGTTAGAATTTTTTTCTAGATTTAACATTTTCTTTGGCCAAAAAATTACTTTTATTGTATCTTCAACTCTTGAGATTTTTCTCTTCCACCTCTTGTATTCTGTTGGTGATGCTTATGTCTGTGGTTCCTGTAGCTTACCCAGAGTTTACATTCCCTGAATTCTCCCATCGGTGTTTTCTTTTTGCTCTCTATTTAGAGTTTCTTGTCATGAATAGTTTCCTTCACTTGTTTGTTCATTTTTTTTCTTGCTTTTCTTTGCAATCTTTAAGGCACTTGTTAATTTCTTCTATATTTTTGTCTTCTCAATTTCCTTAGGGAAGTTTTTCATTTCCTCTTTTAGGACCTCTCTCATCTTCCTAAAGTTGTTTTTAAGGTCATTTTCTTGTGTTTCAGCATGTTGGAATGTTCCTACCTTACTGTCGAAGTATAGTTGGGCTCTGGTGTACTATATCACCACGGCTGATTTTAATTGTATTTTTACACTGGCATTTAGACATATAGGTTTGGGATGATTAATTCTAGTCCTCTATTTCTGAGTTTGTGTTTGTTGGATGGGTGTTTTGTTGCTTACTTCTGTTTCCTCTTTGGTTTTCTAGTCTTTGTGGCTTGGTGTGACCCCTGGTTTAATTGAGAGTGGCCTTCTAGAGGTTAGTTTGGCTTTTGGTGCTTCTGATTGGTGTGGCCTGCACCTGTTATTCTGACTGGTATGACCTCTACTTGAGCAGTTGAAGTCTGATCAAGATGATGTTGGTATTGAACTTTGGCTTTGTGGTGTTAGGGACACTTTTACATCTGTGTCACATCCACAGACCTAAATGTGAGTCCTTATTGCTTCAAAATTTATTGTATTTCCATTTTGAACTATTTACCATGTGCATGAACATTTGTGCTTGCACACTAGAGGTAAAAGCATAATTTGCAGGAGTCAGTTTTCTTCCTCTACCATGTGGAACTTGTAGATTGAGTTCAGTTGTCAGACTTGGTCTCAAGTATTTTTACCTATCAAGTCTTCTTGCTGGCCTATTGGTTTTTGTTGTTGTATTTTGTTTTGTTTTAAATAATTTATTTGAAGACACCTAGTAAATGACTGGAAAACTGGAAAGATTACTACATAAAGTTGGATTTATTAATTTCTCATTTTCTAAATTTGAATTTGAGCTGGTTTTGTTGTTAGGTAAGAAATCCCTGTTTCTAGGGAATGTGAATAAACATTTATTGACTGAATAATTCTATCCTCTTCATTTACAATTGAAGTAGTTTAGAAAGATTTTCTATAATTTTATCAGTGGATAATTGACCCAAAGAGTTCTTTCTTTAACTTTTGGGGATTTTTTTAAATTCTTTTTTTCTTATTCATTATTTATTCTTCTCTCATACAATATAGCTCTACTATATGTTTCCCTCCCTCCACTTCTTCCAGTCCCCACCCCAAAACATATACTCCTCTCCCCCAGATCTATGCCTTCTCTGTTTTCCTTTAGAAAAGAGCAGACCTCCTGGAGACATCAACCAAATACACCATAATAAGATCCATTAAGACAAAGCACAACCCTCATATCAGGACTAGGCTAGGTAACATCGTAGGCAGAAAAGTCCCAAGAGCAGGCAAAAGAGGCCCTATGAAAACACCAGGCTAACAACCATAACATATTTTCAGAGAACCCAATGCAGACCCATGCAGGCTCCATGGCTGCTGCCACAGTCTCTGTGAGGCCCTATGAGCCCTGTTTAGTTGATTCTGTGGGCTGTGTTCTTCTGGTGTCTTCGATCCCTACTATAATTCTTCCTCCCTTCCTTCTGTATGATTCCCTGAGCTCAAAGGGGAGGGACCTGATGGCGGTCTCCAACTTGGGTCCTCTCTCTGCCTAGTGTTTGTCTGTGGGTCTCTGCATCTGTTCTCATCAGCTGCTGGGGAAAGTCTCTCTGATGATGCTTGGGCTAGGCACTGACCTATGAGAAGAATAGAATATCATTAGGAATCATTTTATTTCCTTTTGTTTTCTACCCTGTTACTGATATAGTTATCGTGAACCTGGGAGAATGGAGCCTAAAGATGAGATAGACTAAAGTCTCATGCAATAGCCATCTGTATTCAGGGAACCAGACAATTTATATTCTGAGGATATTCTGAGGGTTAGTGTAAATCATATGAGCAAAGTTCACTTGAGTTCGAGCTGTATACAGTCACAAGGGCTGGTTCACAGGAGTTTAATCTGCACACACTTGGGAGGACAACTCATGCTTGGAAACACCTTTGAACAATAACAATATGGTAATGTGTACTATAAAGCAAACCCCACCCTGTTTACACCCGAGAGGAGCAGAGAAGCACTTTCCAAAAACAACCTGAGTTATATGGAGCAGACATTACAAGACTCTTTCTTGTGTACTTGGAGTTTTCTTTTTGTTTATTTATTTTTAAGTGGTATATTCTTTTTAAAAAAATTATTCACTTTTTATAGCAATCATCATTTCCCTGCCTCCTTCTTCCATTTCCCCCATCTCCCCTCATATCCCCCCACCTTATATACCTTCCTTCCAAAAAGCAAGGTGTTACATGGGAAGTCAACAAAGCCTTGCACATTCAGTTGAGGTAGGAACAAGCCTTCTTCCCCCTCGTCTCCTCACATCAAGGATGAGCAAGACATTCAACTATATAGAATGGGCTCCAAAAAGCCAGCTCATCCACCAGGGATAGATCTTGGTCCCCCTGTCAGGGGCCCTAGAAACAGACCAGGCTACACAACTGTCACTCATATGCAGAGGGCCTAGCTTGGTCCCATGTAGGCTCCCAGTTGTGCTCAGCTGTGTTCATAGCAGCCTTATTCATAATAACCAGAACATGGAAACAGCTGAAGAATGAATAGAGAAACTGTGGTGCATTTACACGATGGCTTTTCTTATGATCTCTCAGAAATTTTCACACAGTTTCATTCGTGAACCATGTTCTGACAATAACCAGATAAATCTATGGAGAGGGTGATTTTCTATATAACAAGAATCCAGCATCTATCTCCCAATTCCCTAATTTCATATGACCATATGGTGATGGCTGTTATTTAGGTTATTTAGGTTTTTTTTGAGTGCTTGTTTGTTTTGTTTTGTTTCTTGAGGTTTTTCTTTACTTTCTGTTCCATTGTCTTCTATAAACCTGCTTTACAACTATTCATGATTTTACTCCTTAAAAGCTCGCTATGAATGAGACCCAGGGCTGCTCTCTTTCTAACCAGACTTAGGAGCCAGTGGCTAACCAGCTCTCAGGTACACCCCAACGAAAGTCAAACTTGATTCAAATTTGGCTCACATTGTGGTAGTGGGCTTATTCTTGCCCAGTGGGATTAACATGACCTCCGTAGAGTTTAGGTCCCCAGAACCCATGTTAAAGCTAGACAAGACAGGACATACTCTTTAGCACCCCCAGAGCAAGATAGGAACTGGAGAGAGAAGAATTTATTGGACACTCACAGGCCAAGATGCACACAAAGAGGCTTGGTAATCCCAATGGTGGGAAGACTACTAGTAAAATTTTAGTGAATTTTCAGCAAGTTTGATTTTTATTGAGGTTCACCCCAGTGCTGCCCTGCTGCTGCTTCCTAATCAGGTTAAAGAGAGCAGTTCAGAATCCATCTCTGGCCCCTGTAACAAGTAAAATCCTGAGTAGTCTTACTCAGGGAGACAATATGAAACAATAAGAAAATAAAAAAACTTTAAAAAGTCATATGATCACCCACCAGGTGATTAGGGAAGGATCAGGGAGGCATCATTTATATGGCTGAAGTTTTAACATTTAAAATTGAGTGGATATCAAAGTAATGAATGATTGAATGAGATACTTTGATTTTCTTTTTCTTTCTTTCTTTTTTAGTAAAGAAGAAGAAAAAATCTACAAAGACAAATGGATATTTAGAAGAGGTTTTGATACTTATTTGACTTAAATCTAACAGTTTTCTTTCTTTTTCAGTTTGCTTTTTACCACCTCATGGATGGACTTGATGAGGGAATGCTTAACTCTTGAACATCATGGTCACTATCAGACAACTGCAGACAGCTTGGTGGTCATTCAGTGACTGCTTCAAGGAAGTGGCCTGGGATGCATGGACTGCCATTCCCTAGGAAAGCAGAAAGGAAGAGTAGAACAAAGGAGAAAATCAGCTGTTGGATGCAAAGAGGATTTAATCACTGACAATGTGCCATCCATTAGGGACAGTTGCTGAGCCTTCCAGTCGGGAGTCCACCCATCGTGTTGCTTCTTTGGGAATAGTGATTTGATAAAAACTATTTTGGGAAGGAATGTCCACAGAATGTAAGCATCTTCAGCTCCCACAGTTTCCTCCGAGTAACTGGTCAACAGGTGTCAGAAGAGCCTGTGGCAGAAACATTCCAGACCCACTGATACTGTTCTAACTTTACACACGCTTTGGTGGTATAGTTTAAATGCATTGCTTCTTAAACAAGGAAGCAATTCATTTGTTTCTGTGTGAAGAAAGGAAGGCAAATAAATTGTCCAGACAACAGCCTCTCCTTAGGAACACATATGAGTATACTGAGACCATGGACTTTTGTTTCTGAATTTAAGTTGAATAGTGAAGTTATGACTACACCATTAAATTCTACACTAATTTTGTACAGCATGGGGTCTCTATGAAAGAAAAGATTTTGGAATATCTTCATTTGAACCACCCACAGGACTACCTTGATTTTCTCAAAACTTGTTACAGATGCAGATTAAATAATATTAAACTTTTTATTTTAATAACAGCACATGCAGGATAAGCTCCAGAAATGGCAATCAGTTCAGAGTCAGATAACATGCAAATGCAAAACAATATGGTAGGATGTTACTAGGCTCTTCAGGGATTACAGACCTAGTGATCAGCCTCACAGTATCTTTATTCAAGTTTAATTTGCCGTGCTCTGAAATTTGAAGGGAACAGTTAGTTGCTCTCCAAAGTGCATTATTACCACTTTAACTTAGCATGGACCATAAGTCTTTATGTCTAATACTCAATATTCTTAAAACATTGTTCTGTATGATCAGATCTCTTGCCAGATGCTGAAATCATGAAACTGAACTACAAGGCCTTCAAAACTATGAGAAACTTGCTATTATAGATTTCACTAACACATTATTAACTGTATCTCTGTTTCAGTTTATCGTATCTGTATGGGGAGCTAAGGAGGCCTTGATTAAATGTGTAGAGAGCAAAGTCTTGAGGGAATGTGTTATGCTCACATTGGTACAACCATATCAAAGACCACTGTCTCAGACCCAAGAGAATGGCAAAGCACTGACTTCCTCAGGCTCGGAGGGATGACAGTATCTTCCTCTGGTCTGAGTGCCAATGTTAACAGTGTGTGCAAGTAGTGGTGTTGACAAACAATTGACGAGTGAGTGCAAAATTCACAACTGCAGTTTCCTCCTCCTAGTTCACAGCCAAGATTGCTCACCTTCAGAGACCTCCTACCAACCCACTAAGACAGAGGAATAACCCTGCAATGCACCTAATAACATGCTGTGTTCGGGATTCTGCACCTGTTTCTGTGTGTCTGTCCTTTCATTCACTTGCCATCTCTAGTCGGGATTCTGGAACCAATAACCAACCTCTGAAGGAAGACAAAGCACCTTTAGCAGATACCCAGCAACCTGTTACCATACACGGATGCTCAGGCAAAATTTTCCACATCCACTCTTTTCTGTATGCACGCATGATATTGCCCCCAATGACTTCCTCGTTTAACAACATTAGTGGGAAACACCCATAGAGGACATATTAGTATCTACAGTGCACTGCAAGGGTCTGTAGTTTTACACATGTCTTAGCTGGGGTTTCAGCTGCTGTGATGAAACAGTATGAGCAAAACAACTTTGAGAGAAAAAGGGTTTATTTCACTTTGTCTTAAAGCAAGTTATTATCAAAGGCAGTCAGAGTAGGAACGGGGAGACCGGAACTGATGCAGAGGTCATGAAAGAGTTTGACCTACTGGCCTGCTCCTCATGGCTTTCTCAGCCTGCTTTCCTACAAGACTTAGGACCACCAACCCAGGAGCGGCACTACCCATAATGGGCTGGGTCCTCCCCCGTCCATTCCTGATGAAGAACATGCCCTGTAAGTTTTCCTGGAGCTGGGTCTTCTGGAGGCATTTTCTTAGTTGGAGTTCTCTCCTCTCAGATTGTGTCAAGTTGATATAAAACTAACCAGCACAACACATAGGTGCAAGGTCCTGTCACACTGGCTTAATCCCTGAGGGTCCTTTTCTGATGAGAAGGGCAGTTTCACTTCTGCTATCCTCAAGATCTAACTGTTGTCTGACTTGGCACCCACAGTACAGAAGTCAAGCATTGTCTAGTTGTTTGAAGTTTGGAGAAATTATGCTCCATCTTTGCAAATCTTATTTTATTTTACTGATACTAGTTTTTGTAAATCAGTTCACCTTAAATGAGGCCCATCCAATCAAGTGTTATGAAAAATGTCTAAACTGGAACCAGTGAGCACTGCAGTTAGTGCCTTCAGAGAATCTGTCATGGAAATGCTCTGAGGACTCACTGAAATACAACAGAACTTGGTCATGGATTTCTGATACAAAATAGGACCTTAGAGAGCCAAGTGCTACACCTTCTTGAGGGACATCGATTGCCTAAATACTAGATGCCCCTGGATAAACGTTTTGCAGATCACAAATCTGGAACCTTTCTTTGCCACTTGCCTGTGGCATTTATGAATAATTAACTTGATGGCATACAAATCCAGTAATTTCCCTTCATGGTCAGGTTTTGAAAGTTGACTTATTCAGAGTATCAAACTGTAGGTAATTATAGAGAGAAGACATAAGGCACAAATAGTGGACTCTGTTAAGTAGAGGAAGGTTGAAATGTTGTTAGCTAAGGAAGTTCACCCTGACAAAACACTCAAGAATTCAAAGAGGCTAAAGTACAGGCATAAAGTAGAGTGGACATGCAACATGTGCTTATCAAACCCCAGGAGAAAGTACAGGGTGTGGCATGGGAGCAGATAATGGAGGCAGAGAAAAGTAAAAAGAAACCCCAGAAACCATAACACCAGATGGAGTCGTCAGCTTCGGGGTTCTTTGGGGTATATTATGGTTTCAATGTATCACCCAGAATTATATGCTGTAAACACATTCATCAATGTAATGAAGTTGGGGTGCAGGTTTTCAATGGGATTGCCTGTTGATTATAAAGGCTCCACCTTCATAGATATATTAGCAGCAATTAAAGGATTGTGAATCACCTTCCCATCAGCAGTTCTCAACCTGTGGGTTAAACAACCCTTTCCCACGGCTCCTATCAGATATCTTGTATATCATATGTTTAAATTATGATTCACAACAGTAGCAAAACTGCAGTTATAAAGTAGAAAGGAAAATAATTTTATTGTTGGGGATCATCACAACATGAGGAACTGTATTAAGGGGTTGCAGCCTTAGGGGAGATTGAGAACCACTGCCCAGAATTATTTTTGTCAGATGCTGGCACAGTGAAACTTGATTTCAAAGTTTTCAAAACTATTATAAATACCATTAATTTCTTATAAATTACCCAAGGTATGACATGTTATTAAAGTAACAAAAAGCAGACCAGGTCTAGAAAACTGAAGGGGATGAATAAAAGTTTATTAAGTTCCCACCTGACAAATCTGAAGTCACTAAAAGTCAAAAAACCATGGGATAAACAGCACTTGCTTACCCCAAATGTCCACAAAGAAAGCCCAAAAGGATAACAGAGCATACACGTTTAATCGAAAAATAAATAAAAATAAAATAATTGCTCTATTAGCTTGAAGAAATTTCAGTTCTAGAATGAAAAGCATTTGTCAGTTCAGGTAATTGCAAATCCTGTAAACAAATTTTTTAATTATGTCAAGTTTGGAATCTTGGCACCATTTATTGCCTCTACATCAGTTTAATTCTCATTTATCTCATCTATAAAGCAACCCAGAAGTACCCATCTTGTCAAATTGTGGTAACAATATAATAAATACAAGGATATCCTCACATCACTGAGCTCATAGTCACCTCCTTTGTTGTAAGAGTGTGTTAGTTTTGTTACAAGCAAGTAAGTTATGTTTTTCCTACTACATTAGCTTACAGGGAGGGAGGGAGGGAGAGAAGGACTGAGGGACAGAAGGAGGGAAGAAAAAGATCAAGGTAGAAATAAAAACAAGTAATTCCAATTTCAGTTTGTTTAGTGGTATTTATTGGTCAAAGAGGATCCCACATAGATTAGTCACAGGCTTCAGTAATAAACTCAAATGTTATCAAGTTCCTTCCTGCCCCCCACTTTAATGTCTTTAGCATACCTGCTGGAGCAGAGGGCACCCATCACACCTGGTGTTCTCCTTCTTTGGCCTCTCCACTGTTGCCTTGCCTAGACACCCTCAGATTTCTCTGTCAGGGTTCTCTCCACACTTACCTCAAGAATCCCAAAGCCTCAGTTTTCCCTGTCTGGGCTGTCCTGACTTTATAGGAGGATGCTAAAAGCTACATTTCCCAAGTGGGCGTCTCCAATTGCATTGGTGATGAGTGGAAATCGAAACTTTAGGCTTCTGGGTGGAGAATGGAAACTGAAACTATTCTTCAGGCATAAAAGGCAGCCTGCCTGGCTTGGAAGCTTCCTCTTTGAGGAGGTAGCAGAGCCCAGGTCTCCTGGAGCATCCATCCTCTCCATTGTGCTCTCTGGGTTCCTGCAGAGCAGTCCTG
>LOJH01064506.1:4719-14773 GCA_001685095.1 Ellobius talpinus
ACACACACATAAAGCTATTAGCCACAGTAAGAATCGGATACATTCTCTTTCTTCCTTGAAATGATGAGAACCAAACTTGACCTTGCAGCTATACAGAAACATTCTAATTTCATGTATATCTTTTGTTTGTTCTTTAATATGATCATGTCCTTGATAAATAAGTTCATGAATTTAAACCCTGTTAACAACATGTTTTAGTTCTCAAGGACTATCTCAGTTTTATAAGTCATTAAACTGAGAATAATTAGTTTTCAATACCATATTATTTTAGAACTGAGAGATGATTCAGCAGTTCAAAGCACTGGCTATTCTACCAGTGACCAGGGTTCAAATCTCAGCCTATACAGCATACCACGGCTACCTGTAACTCCAATCTCAGGACTCCAACACCCTCTTCAGGCCTCTGAGGCCACTGCATGTATGTGATACAGAGACAAACATACAAGCAACACACACACACACACACACACACACACACACTTCCTTATTCAGCTACACCATTCGCAAGCACAAACTTTCTAATGCTGATCTTAAGCCATTTGGTTCTCACTCAACAGAAACAGCCAATTACCTTTTAGAAAGATTTTATTTTTAATTGATATACCTGAGTGTTTGTGTTAATAGAGTCCGTGTGCAAAGGTGCCTGAACAGGCCCGAAAACAGTGTGGAATCCCTTGTAGCTAGAGTTACACGCAGCTGTGAGCCTTCTGATGAGGGCACTAGGAATTGAACACAGGTCCTCTTCAAGAGTTGTATATGCTCTTTATCGCTGAGCCATCTCTAGCCAGCAACCATCTTGTTTCTGCATCTCAGATCGTGCTATTTTTCTCATTTTTGTTTTACTTTACACCTCATAGTTTTTCAATACAGAACAATCTGGGGGCGTCCTAGTGGCTACTCCTTCAGAACAGATGAATGCCTTGTCAATGAAGAGACAGGAACATCCGTAAGGCAATGAACTGATACTCCTTCTGCCTCCACCTCATGGGAAAAGGGTGACCCCTGAGCATCTGTTAGCACCACTATCATTAACAAATGTCATAACTGACTAATGAATAATGATCCAAAGACAGGCCTCATCCTCCGAGTTATAAAAATTCTTCATTCACCTGTGTCTTGCAGGGCAGAAACAGGTCAGCAATTCAACTGAGTACATTCCATGATGTCACAATATTTAATTGTGTTCCCACTACATGCTAGAGATTTCTCAGGACACTGGATGGCCCCTATATGCTTACAACAACCTGTATGCCAGATAATGATTTTGTTCAATAATTTATTTTCAATTTTCATATTTTCAAGGTTGAATGATTATCCACTAATACAACTCAGTGACGGCATAACAGAGATTCCATGAGTCTGGAGGATTAAAGTGTGTCTCTCTGTGTGTACTGTATACATGTGTGGGATATGGCACAATCATATCTAATAGGAATGGCAAAATTTGTAAGGCCAGCGCAGCTGCTTGACAACGATCCAGCAAAACTGAGCCAAATGAAGGTCACCTTTGATTTCATCTCTACCTATCACATACTTAGCAGACTTTTAATATTTGTACAATTTAGGAATATGGGATTGATGGAAAGATTTTATGAATCCTTTATGCCTTCTCCCTGGAGTACTTCTTCTAAGCTTTCCCAGGAAAGTCCTGGACTTACTACCCTTCCTGCTCTTACAGAGATATCCTTATCTACTTGAAGGTCTTCTTTACACCATAGAGGTTGTGACACAGATAAGGAAGCCAGAGTTCTCTTTATGAAGCTGTGAGACCGTCTTGAAACATCTGTCCCTGTACTTTCTCAGGAACAAGATAATCAGAGTAAGTAAACTCAAAAAGGTCAAGAAGATTCAGTGGGACGGATGAGTTGGCCACAGATCAGACTGCAATCTTCTTCGTACTAATACACTCAGGCAATTATGTGGCATATACAGCAACAAAGTTAGACTACTTGAAGTTACCTCTGCCCTACACAGCGACTTACATTGATGAGCAAAGTATGGAGTGGAAAGATAACAAAAGGATGAGATGTCAGGACTTCCTTTCTTAGAAAAGTTAACACATGTAGAACCGCTGTGATGTCATATGAATGCCAGGATTAGACTTGTAACAAATTCTATAAAGATCTAAAATATAAACATTGTATTATATCAGAATTTAAATAATAAGTGTGACAGCTTTGACCTGAGGATTTTCCCTGGGCACTCTGACCATTAAGAGTTAACAATACACTGCTTGGGTCATGTCACTATACCTGCGTTGGCTTGAAGACTTGGGTTTGGTCTAGTATCCTTGAAGCAACCAGGGCTACCAACCTGAGGATAGGCTGCCATTTGCCTCTAGATTCTTAAAAATTGGGTTACAGGGTAAATGAGTGACAATGATAACTATGTTTATCAATGATGTCAAAACGTGAGGAAAATGATTGGAAATGTTAACTCTGTTCTGTCGTAGTTTATTAATGACTGAAAGATGAGCAAAAGGAAGTGAAGCAAATGTCCAAAACCAAAAAATGATACAATCTGTTTTGGAACAACAAAAATCTCTACTTAATAAATTCTGTATAAATAAAGAAGCACTCTGGCTGCTAGTCAGTCAGGCTGCAAGATTCTCCTGACCATCATGGCCTGGCTCACATCCTTCCTCACCAACTCCTTACATCTTCTGCTGGTATCTGTGTACCACCTGGGATGGCTCCCGACAGGGATGTGCGCATGTGTCTCTAAGGATGTGTTTTAGCCTGTGTTCCCTTTACACATGTGTGCAGCCAAAAGGAGAATATCTGGTGTCTTGCTCTGTTGCCCTCCACCTTATTTATTCCCCTGAGACAGGGTTTCTCACTGAATCTGAAGCAAAGATGTTGTGAACAAAGTCAGTCAACCTCCTGCCTCCATCCTCTCCCCGCAACACACACATATACACTACCACCACTGTGGTTCTAGGCACGGCCACACCCGACTTTTAACTTGTTTTTTTTTTGAGAATGCAAACTCAAGTCTCCTTGCATGCACAGCAAGTGCTCTTACCCACTGAATTGTCCATCCCATTCAGAATCAGCCATTTTTCAAGGGGTTGGTACACAGACTGTTCTTGATAAGCTCCATGTAATATACTGTAGCTTAGAATGTATTAGAAATTTAACATGTGCTTGTTGAGTTTAAGTTACTAAATGTAGGGCATCTAATCTTGGATAGTGAAAGATCTCCAGCAGCATATCTAAATGCCTCTTTTCTATACATGAGGCTCTTAACAGATTATCACATGCTAAAGATTAACTTGATCTACACCTAGTTGAATGCTGGAAGTGCATGGTCAAAGGTGAGGCAAATACTAGAGGGCTGAACTATGCTCCTTTTTGTGTTTTCATTACTTAAAATAGTCATATTTTTTCTTTTGTTGATATTTTTCTTTTGTTGATATTTTTCTTAAGCAATGGGGTAATATCTGGACAGCTGATGAAAATGTAATCAATATCATATAGACTATGTTGCTCAATATCCCCTGGGAGTAAAAGGTCTCTGGAAGAAGGTCCCTTGACTTTTGTTGTATCTCTAGTTCAAAGGTTTAAACTTCCTTTAGCAGAACAAGAGCAATAGGGGGATTAGAATTTTCTAAATGATCTTTGCTATTGATAAACATTATATAATTTCTCAAAGATATTTTGTCCTTAAAATTTCCTTTACACTTATATGATAGATAGTTAAACCTTTATTCTTGCAATTGCTTTTTTCTTTTATTAAAAATAAGACTTTTATGCGTGTGTTCTGATTATTGTTTCCCTTTCCCCTGCACTTCCCAGTTCCTCTTTACTTCCCACCCCTCCAGATATACACTTTTTCTGTCTCTAATTAGAATACACACAGGAATCTAAGGAGTAGTATTAAGATAAAATACAATTTCTCCCTACTTATTGTACTAGAAAGTCTTACACACCCTTTGCGGCCAACTGTGACATGGGTTTATAATCTCAAATGACTTAAGTGTCTAAGGCAAACAGATGACAAGCTCCAGACCTGCCAGGCAGACTGAGCGCAAGGCCAGTCCCAGCACTCGGAGAAGCTCTGTCTCAAAATAAAAAGGAAGAGGGTAAGTGAAGGTACAGCTCGCTGGTACAGTGCCTGCCAAGAGAGATGTGGGAGGGTGGCTACAGAGCTCTGAATATTTCTAGTTTCTGAAAAACATGACAGTCCCACAGTATAATGTGCAAACTCAGTATTTGGGAGGAGTGAAATTATTAATGAGTCATGTGTATGAGGGCTAAAAACTGACTTTTGAACAGATATATACACTAAGACTGCTCTTCCCGTGACTTCCACTGTGATTTCTGGATGTAGAGATAATGTTTTTCCTCTGTGTTCATTTGTGATTAACCAAAATAGTCTTATATATCAATGGGACATTTTATTAAAAACGCATGGCTTTGTATGATATCCAAATACACACTGGCAAAATAAATTACATCTGTATTTTTATTCTACAGAATCACTTAATTTCTTAGATAGCAGAATTGTTTTTTTTTCTTTCAAGAAAGAACAAACTGTATTAACCTCTCCCCCCCACTGGCAAAACATTTCTGTGTTGTGGGGAGCTTGGACTTATAGGGCAGTTATCAGCATATCTGGTCTCTGCACAGATCCAGATAGGACTTTGCTACAGTTTGAGTGCTGAGAGTCCCTCCAGTGTTCCACACAAAGGTGACCCCCAACTGTACCGTCAGAGGTAGAAGAGTCTTTAAGACTTGGGGATTAGGTCACTGACTGGTTGTCGAGAAAATGATCATGGGATGTCTTTCCTCTCTCTGTACTTCCATACTTTCCAGCCATGGAAATGTGCTTTGTTGTCTTCTCCCACCACCATGAGCTGTTTGTCCCAGTAACCACACCAGATGAGCTTAATTCTGTAAAATGTTTACTCAGCACAAGCATGTTTCCCCCCTTCAACTGACAACCTCAGATACCTGGAAAGCTGGCACATCCCCCAATTGCAACAACTGGTCATGGCATAGCTATTATCAGGGACCAACCTGGCAGGGAAATCAACCCTCTTGCCACCACCTTATGAACGTCTTCTCCAGGACATAGCAAGGTGACAGGGTAGGAGAGGAGCCTGGGGATGCATCCTGGACTGTGAGCAAAGACATTCAGGAGGTAATTTTATTTGTCTTGGGCTTCAGGGAGGAGTGGATGGTAACTCTTAAATAAGTACTTGTCTGGGGCATGTTTATTACTTCCCATGTTAAGAAAAAATGAGAAGGAAAGGACTTATAAGGTAGATTTCTGTAATCCTCCATGGGAGTGTCCCATGTAGAAATAGATAGCCTTGGTCACACAGTACATTTGCTGACAGACTTCTCAGGCCATTTAATACCCCAATGAACCATCGTTTGGTAGGTACTCAGTCCCCCAGATTTCCTAACCACACTTTAGGAGAGGACCCTACATTATATTACATAATGATATTAGGTAATTTCAAATTCTTTTTATGACTTGTTTCAGGATGAGAATTTATAAAGGAATTCTCCACAAATTTTTTAATTTCATGTCCAAGCCAAGGAAGGCACAATACAACCAAAACAAGAATGTCCTTATGAATTATTAATGTATTTAGGGAGACCCTGAATTTGAAAAGGAGAAATTTCTGATGGTTGTAGTCTCAAAATCAAGAATTTCTGATTCCATGTCCATGATCTCTCCAATATTATATAGATTCTGTACAGAATACTAATCAATATTTAGTTATTTAGCTCACATTTTGATTGTCTGTGCCCCAGTTCTGCTTTTAAGAGCTTTGTAAACATTCAAAAATCTACCGATACACTGTTGGTGTTACTAGTATGGGTATCAGTGACCTGCCCATTAGTTTCCTGAGCTATGTATATGGGTGTGCATACACACACACTCACACATACAGAGAGAGAGAGAGAGAGAGAGAGAGAGAGAGAGAGAAAAGAGAGAGAGAAAGATGATGAAGGTGACATATGTCAGCTGTCCAATGTCTGGGAAAGCCTAGGCATGTGCACCTGTATTTTTAATGTGCAAAGAAGGAACTGTTGCTAGGAAAAGCAAATTTCCTACTTCATGATTTGCCCTACATTTATTTTCTCCTAAAAATGCTGGTTCTCACTGAATTAGTTTTAATATATTTGCAATCTATGCGAGTTCTGCATGTTTCTGGAGAAAAATGCAAATCCCATCTGAAATCACATTTGGTTATAATTTGAAAGTGTTTTTTCTGACACACAACTAGTAAACAAACAAATCAGTTTGATCTGCTGGGCAGACACTGTTGAGAGGGAAGGTGGTTTCCTGAACAGAAATGTCTTTTCAGTGTGGAGGCTCCTCTCAGGGAAGGTGTGTGTGGAGAATATCTGTGTCCTGTGCATGGCTCTGAGCCTCTTTCATGTCGCACGTTTCCCTGGCTGGGAGCTGAAAGAGGGTAGAGTGAATCTCAGTGGATCAATTAACAGAGGGACCTGTCCTTCAACAGCAGAAGATCTATTTCGGGATTTGCATATCACTGAAAAAATTACAAAGCTGAGATAAATACAAGCCCGATAATAACTCACTGCAGACTTGGCTCCGGTCCTAGATTTCCTTGGCTGTTTGTCCTAATAAAGTGTCTCCATGGCACTTAGGGCGGGAAGGTTATTAGTAGCTGTCAATCAAAGGAGGGAGTAGGCATCAGCAGGAGGAGTAGGAGAGGAGAGGTGACATTCATCCTCTCTTCTCACTGATATTGGGCATAAAAGTCATTCAGAGCAAGTGGTTAAAAAGGGACAGGTCCCTCTTCATCCCCACAAAAAAAGAAAAGCTGCCTTGGTTACCAACAATTTAATAATAAAATGAAATACATCAATCATCTTTTCTTCTACTTATTGATGTCTGGATGTCTATTAATTCTGAGGAAATGAAGGACGTCTGAAAGAGAGCTTCTTGGGGGACTCTGGACTTAATGTTATTGTTTTTTCTCTCTTCTTTCACTAAATGCATATATATCAGTACTGGAAATTAATGAAAATCTTCAACACTGTAGGGACGTGTGTGTGTGTGTGTGTGTGTGTGTTCCTGCGGATTTTTCTTACAGAATGTCAAGTATATGCCTCAGGAAAAAAAAATCAAGAACAAAGCTAGAACACACTTTTTAAATTAATTTAAAGCAGATGCTCTGAGTTTTCTTTTTACTTCACCAAGTTTATGCTCAGATGTTACCTCTATAGCAATTAATTGATACTTTAAAGGTTTTTAAATTATTGTCCCCTTTCTTAATTAAAGTACATCCAGTGCTTGAGCACCTTTCTCTCTATATGCATATTTTCATAAGTAACAGAGTCCATAGAGTGCTAATTGATATCCTGGTCTCCAGACAATACTTTACTAAATGAAATGACAATTATAACCAATTAAAATTCACTTTACATACCACCGCACCTATTTGGTATGTATTATGCATGAAGACTGAGAGTACACTGCCTTCCTGCTTGGGCTTTCTGTGTGCCTCAGAAATTGATGGACAGCTCCGAGATCTCCTTTTTAGCACATCGGCCCTCCTCAAACCAAGGGTCACCTGGGGGCTCATCAGAGAGCCTATATTTTGGCATAACTTTGATTAAATAACTAATAAGAGCAGGTATTTGTTGAAGAGAAATCCTCTTCTCACATGCACCTAGCGCAGATCAGGAGAGCTTCCTTACAGAAGGATTCTTAGGATGAAGAGTCTGACAGATATAGAGAGGTCTAATTGCTTAGCTTGTCCCCCAGCTTGGATTCAAGTTTATCCTCCGAAACAAAACAAAGCAAAACAAAACAAAACAACAACAACAACAACAAAGGAACTGCTATATTTCACTATAACCTGTTGCACTCTGCTTGATTAACGGGAAATTTTCACCCTTGTGTATTTTGCCAAGGCCCAGTTAACCTTGAATCAGTATCAAGAGCATCAAAAGCTGAAAGCACATAATGATTGACATATGGATTACATGTGCCTGTTTATTAAACAACAATCCTTCCATCTCCTGTCTTTTCACATTTGGAAAATTTTAAATCAGAAATAATCTGTAAAAAGGAGAGAGAGAGAAATGAAATTGCAAAAGAAAGGATGGGAGCACAAAGAAAGAATTCTTTGACGAAAATAATCTTATTTTAAAACTGAGAATGAGCTTCAAATTTGGAGAAGCATATGTAATTCGACGGCCAGCTTTTCTAGGACATGACTTTGTCTGTGCCTCGGTCTCTTCCCACACTGGATATGCTGAGGTGTGTGTAAAGTTCCAGAGCCAGAAACCCCATCCAATCCTCACAGGGATCACATTTTTATTCACTGATCATGTGGATTTTGCATGAAATAGACTCATTTCCGAGCAACAAGTGGTGCTTTCCCCTTCTTAATACTTTTAATCCGGGTTCTCTGGGCTTGTCTCTCTCAGATCCATAGACTATTTACTTATCAATTATTTTGCCAAAGCTTGGAAGACAGGGTAGCTGCAGTTTTCTCCTAAAAGCAACTCACAGGATGTGGAAAACATAGCAGCGTCTCCTAAGCCAGGTTTTTTTTTCATTTGTTTGGTTGTTTGTTTTTTTAATGAAGTGTCACGTGAGTTATTCGAGAAGTAAACACTTTAAACTTGACATTAATTTGTAAGATATTTGCCTTTAAAATGGATATGTATTCTTTTTCATGAGCCTTGAGTTAAACGTTTAGTAGGACCTAAGATTAAAAAATAATCATTCTGATTTGTGGAAGTTGCAGTCTATGAGATGAATCCAATAGCTGTTAATTGGGCTGGCCACCTCAAACACGCTAGAAATAAAGCAAGAACTGGGACTCCTTCTGATCAAGTTTTTACCTTAATTTATGAGCAAATAATAAATAACTATAAATACACTCATAATTGTACATATAACATATAACATCAAAAATTAGATAGTTTATTCCTTAATTTTTACTTTTTCCATAGAGATTTTCCTCTCTCCCTCTGTCATGTAATCTGGCTTTATAATTCCTGCCTCTGGAATAGTATATTTCATACCCTGAACTGTAGACTTTGACACATCATGTATTCCAAGCATGTTTAGCTACAAAAAAATGGAAATCATTTTATTTCAGTTATTTTAACGAAATTCCCCTTTAAAGTAATCTCAATGCTATTAATTACTAAACTCTGCATTTTGGTTCTACATTCCATTTGCAGTAAAAATAAATATTTTCCTTAAAATGATACAGTTGTGACATTTTAATTACATTGTAAATATTGACAATTTGGTTTTCTTTTCATTTTTGGTATATCAAGTATCACTAAACATTCTCTAGGTGCCAAAATAATCTTACAACATTTTTTATAATTATGAAGATTAAATTGCATTAAGTTTATCGGTTTTTTTATTTTGTTTTGCCTTTTTTTTTTTAGAAAAGTTGTTTTGCACAGTAAATGAAGTGCCAATGCAGACAAATGTAACCAACATTAAGCTGGCCAATAGAACTGAACAAACTGCTAAGGTCATTAATATAATTTGTTTTGGCACTGTTACATCTCCTAGTGCTACTCTGGGTAGTTTGCCGGGCACATCAATTTGTTTTCAGCTATTGTGGAATGGGCTATCTTGGCTTTCATCCAAAGCACCCTCTCGATTTGCATATCTTTGTTATCATTTCAGGTTCTCAGAACATACTGTGGACTATCACACCATCTGCACCAAGATCCTCACATCCAAACACAAATTAAAAATGAAAGTGTAAAATTAGCAAGGAAACAATACAGACCTTTATCTCACTCTCCCTCTGTTCATTTTCAAAAGAGAAACTTGCTTGTAGCCAAGCATAGCAAAAAAGGCTTTTATTAATTGGACTGGCATCAAGCATGCATACATAAAATTGTTTATTTTTTTCCTATAAAGGGGTTGCCTGACATAAAAGGGTCTTTGAAGATGACATTCAGATTTTGACATTTGCATGATATTGTATAAATATCAGAGGTAGGAGACTTTCCTGAAAAACCAGATGGGTGAAAGAAAGAAAGAAGGGAAGGAAGGAAGGAAGGAAGGAAGGAAGGAAGGAAGG
>LOJH01064506.1:14846-25435 GCA_001685095.1 Ellobius talpinus
GAAAGAAAGAAAGAAAGAAAGAAAGAAAGAAAGAAAGAAAGAAAGAGAAATAAAGGACAAGAAAGAAAGAAAACACTACCATACCATAGAGAGATATTATTCCTTTGCCTTAACAATACTAACTTTTCTTTTCTTCTAAGCTAGGAGTTATTATGCAGGAAAAACAAACATACTTGCCTCAAACCAGAGACACCCCCTTTAAAAAGGAAGGAAGAGAGATGGGGCGGGATACTGATCTTGGAAATTTTTGAGATATATTCTGTATTTCAATGAAGAGCACACAAAGTGTCTGAATCTTGACCTGCGTGCTGTAGTAATGGTGTCTCATTGTTCAGCCCATTACTGCCAGATGGTCTTAGTTTGACTGTGGGCTGTGCTTTGGAGTGGTTTCTGGGGGTGAAGGGCATTCTGAGCCCTTGTATTTGCCAACATCTGGATAAGCAGGATTCACTGTTTTCCTTCCCTTGGCGATTTCTGCATACAGACAGAGCCTGTTTATGATTTCCTCACAGCAATAGTAGTGTTCCAGCTCACCCTACCAGGAGAGTGTGTATATTTAAAAGGAAAAAGAGAGGGATAGGAGAAGAAATAACCAAGGAAGAAAAAAAAGCATCTAAACAAATGACAGCGAGAGGCAAATGCAGCAAGAGAGAAGGGCACAGGAGCAGGAGATTTGTTGATGGGGTGCTTCCACGTGGCTTTCAGACCCTGGTGAAGGGAATCTCTTCCACCTGAGTGTATAATAGAGCAGCACCAATTTGATTAGACTTCTTGACCTTTCGTTGTCAACCAAGAATCACAGAGTCAGCAAGCTGTACGCAGAAGTTATTGAATGCAATTGGCCTTAAGCGTAGACCCTTGCATTCTCCAGGTCCCTGTTACTGCATGGTGGTTTCCTAATGCTCCCGCTGTTGAAACTATCTCAGTACTATTGCAGACCTTCTGTGGAGATGTCTGTATTCTGTTTTTCAAGGACTACCTATGACAATGGTAACGTTCTTCTGCTCCCCAGCAAAGTCCCCATTAAACAATGAGCACAGCCCTTCCTCAGGCATCATGATATCTCAGCTTGCAGGTCAGCACTAGTTGCTGCAGAGGAAGATCCTGGATAAAGTTAGGGATGCTGATGCACATGCACGTGCCCCAGTCTATTTGTTTGGCGGTCATTCTTTCACTTGGTTGAAATCTCACTGCCTTACCATTGTGTTCTGGGTCAATAGCTCTCCCCATCACTGTCCTGATGTAATTCCACATGCTCTATAAGTCTTTTCTTTCTGAGGTGCTTGGAGCATCTCTGTTGCAGGCTAGTTATCTGCATCTCACATTCGCTGCTCCTGCAAAAGCATGCTGCTTCCTGTCTAGCCAGACCCCCTTAGCTCCCATCATTCTCTGTCTCTCCACGGCCACATGGCTCTCTTTATGCTTGGTTGAATTTAAGTGCAGTTAAGGGAAAAGGGTTCCATGAATGAAACTATGGGTGAAGCAGAGTCTCGTGGCATTAGTTTTACATACAATGAGTCCAAACTCTGACCACCTGGTGAAGAATTCTTGCTTATCTGGTGAATGTGCACCTACCAAGACACCTAGACCTGGGGAACCAGTCCCCCGCCCACATGGATTGGCTGGAGTGAAGTCCTACTGTGTGGTAACAACTTCTTTCACAACTTTTTTTGAGACTTGTTAGCCATTCTGATAGGCAGCTAGCATAAGTGTCTCAAAGAAAAAGTAGGAAATTAAAAAAAAATAGCCAAGGATTCCCTCCATCCCCAGGGCTCCTAAGCAGTCCACATTCTGCTTTCCACCTCCCACGTCTTCCTTAAGTAGAGTTACAATCTGGAGGAGCTGAGCCATCTGCACTACCGCGTTCTGGGCTAACCCCATGTCCACATTGCATGCTCATTTCTTTCTTCCTACGCTCAGTTTATTGTGCTAGCTGCCTTGCTCTTACTAGATGTGTGCCCATTGCCAGAACTGACGCTGCTTGTCCATCTCAATCAGCCCCATTCTGTACCTGCATGCAATGCTGACTTTCCATGAAACATTGGTCTTCACTGCTCTTCCATCTTCCTTCTCTGCTTTTGACCTTGAGTGCTGTTTCCACTCTTGCTATCCGTATGTGTTTTCATGAGAAAGTCCTTTATGGAAGAACTGATAATGTTCCCTATACTGGTAATGTGATTGTTTATATTCCCGGATAAGGAGAAGCAGGAAGCCATCTTTAACAAACTCCTTCTATTGGTTGTCAGGATTTCTCACATTTATTCCTCCTCTCTTTCTTCCTGTAAGAAATCTTTCTCTCTGCCAATGACGACTATAGAAAATAGAAATGCAGTTTTGTCTCTGAGTCACGTGTTGCAGTAAATTTAGTCAACTACCTTATAAACCCTCTGAGCTTCACCAAGTGTCTTCTCCCTGGGGTCTAAGATCTCTACCCTTCAGGAAATCCCCCAGAGACCATGTTTCCAGGAAATACTGCATCCCTGAGCATCAGAACTCTTTCACTGCTGGAAAACCACAGCCAAATACCTGGTGCTACTTGATTTTCAAAGATCCAGATTTAAAACCAAGTGTCATCTTTAGTCCAGCAAACGGATTTATGGTGTTGGCATAGAAGATTGATATTAGGTATCTATCTTTCCTTTTCCAAGACCTAGCAACCAAGAAACTAAATAAATAACTCACTATTAAACAATTTTAGGATCAAGGGGGTCCACAGAACTCCTAGACCTCAGAAACTAGGGCTCAGAAGAATCCAGAGCAATGAGTCACTTATAAATGGAATGAGCTTCAACTAGAAATAATAGGAAAAGAACAAAAGTAAGGAAAAGATGAGAAACAGGAAGCAAAAGATGAAGGAATTCCTGAGAAACTATTGACATTTTAGGGAGTTGGTTAATGGGAGCAAAGGCTGGTAATTTGAAAAGTCAATGAATCAATTGACAGCTACCTTTATCAACACAGAGAAGGGCTAAATGAACACTATTTGTATAAAAATTATCAAGGAATAAGTCATATTTTCAAGCAAATGAAAGTTCCAAAAATTATGAGATGCTGCTTCATATATATATTTGTCTTTAAAATATATTCAGCTTACTTGAAAACCCAAATAAATTTTTTTCAAGAATACACAATATTACAGACCAAAGAATAATATATCCAGAGTGCACATGAAGAACGAAAAGCAGCAAACATGTAAACCCAGACTCCATTATGTGGAAGTTTCACCAAACACATGGAGACAAGAAGTTATGACACCATTCCCATAGCATGTCACAAGAAAGAACAGATGAAATGTGCAATGTAAGTGGTGAGGTGATTATAAGAAAGACTCAGAGTGGCGTACACTTTGATAAAACCTGCACAACAGGATCCCCGAAAAACAACCTCATTTAGGAACATTACAACACCTATTACATGTCCTTTGCAAAAAGGAAAACCAGATGATAAGATCTGGTAAATAAAGGAATGACAGATACCCTAATCTAGTAAAAGGATTTTTTAAATTAATAAGGAATCAAAGACACAAAAAAAGCTGTTCCAAAGAAAACTTAATATACATTGCCCTTGACCACTGGATGCATACTTCACTTGACCACCAATGACAAAAACATGGCCCCACTGTATGGACAAGCTGAATGATCCACTTGACTAATGATGCTGAAAAGAGCTCTCGTGTCTATTACATTACTGGAGAAGATGCAAAATGTATAGCCCAGGCAAAGCTGACACCTAACAGAGTTACACAGATTGTTGGATTGAGCAGGCCTGCTTTCAAAAGTCAATCCCCAGGGTGCATCTTCAGATATAAAATGAAATGAGCATAATACAAAAATATGCAATCAAATGCCCATCAATAGAGGATGGCTGAGAACGTTAGAATGTAGTTTTAACACAGATAAAAGTAATTTTCATGGACAGATATGGAGCTATTTGTTTGGCATATTTTAATTTAAAATGCAAGAAATTTTAAAGTGGGTATACTATGCCATCTGTCACTTTTTGTGTAAAAAGAGGAAAGAATATATTCACATATACATCTATGAATAAGTTGGACATAAAACATTATCACATATTTATAAAATAAATAAATTCCACACTTTACCAGACATGAGGTAGTCTTACAACACATGGGTTCAGTGGCACAGCACTAAACATTACCCTTCTTATTGATCACAAACAGTAGAAATTAAGTCTAATACCACTTCAGTTCCATTTTAGGATCCATTTATCGTCATGGAGTACACCTAGCTCAGCCTGTAGCCACAGACATTTTTACAGGACGGTTGGTTCCATTTCTCCAACAAATCGGTGGTGGAGAAGCCATAGGGACAAAGGGGATCCCATTCTAATTAAAGGTACTGAGATGTAACTGAAGATAAGTTACAATTTCAATGACCACCCCCCCCCAAAAAAAATGAAGCAGCAGGTACTGAGACAAGTTCTTCAGTGCTGGCCTCTTGTGGCAACAACCTGCTTGGTTATGACATATGATATCAAAGACCCCCTATTCATGGCTGCAGCAAATGCCTAGCCTAGTTTTTTTTAGAGCATGCGCCAAGGAAGTTGGGGTGAAAGTGGAGACAGGGAAATGGGAGAAAGGTGAAGCAAACACAAAGCATGCAGACCATTATGAGAATCCAGGCATTCATATGTTCTAAGTGTCATGGCATACATACATTTGCATAACGATAAAAGAATGCCAGGAAGGAAGATCAGCCCAAGAACCTGATATGAAAACTACACTGACCTTGTACAAAGCAAATTAACCAACCAAGCATAAAACATCGATGGTTTAAACAGTGAGTTCTGTAAGACTGAAATGAACATAGACATTTCTCTTCCACGGGCTGTGTCTTTGGCCTGAGCTAAACAAACTGCCACAAATTAGATCCTACCCTTCCTCACAAGAAAAGGGACTCTTGAGGACGTGAGAAGAAACATACAATTCATCACTAATCTGATCTAAGAAATGGCATAGCCCCTTTCTCAGCTTCTAATCTCCAAACCAGGATATACAGCCAAGCCCAACCAGGGTCAGCAGACCAGAGAAGGGTCCAGGGAGCCACTGTGGATGCTCAGCTAGAGTTGTGGATCTGAAAGAGGGAGAGAAGAAGGTAAGTGAGCAGCAATGTATCATAGCAATCAAAATCAGATTTGGGCCATGCCTTTCAGTGACGTTAAGGGAGGAATTCAGACAGTTGTATGTAGGATTCTGGACTGCATAGAAGTGATTGAAATGGGATACAAATGTTAATATTAATTTACTATTGCTTTCACTGAGTTACCATGATATTTTAGTATTAAACATCGAGAAAGCATATTGACAAGATTAATCATGGATATTTTCCAAATCCTGAGTAGAAATGTGTAAAGACATTTATATAAAATAGCAGAATTCAGATAAAATAGAGATAGATCTGTGGGTAATTTTTTTAACTCTAATTGCTTCCACAGGATGGTTTCAATCCTACTCTCCATTTCTCATTGCTGAACCAGCAAAATAGCAAACAGCAAAATAACCAAGAATCTATCTCAGTCTCAGAAGACCAGAGGTTCATCTGGTCCCAATTCTTGCTTGCTCCAAAAATTCCTTTGACAATGCCAGTACAGATGGCCTTCCAGACATTGCATGCCCACATTTGACAGAAAGCCCCACTCTTTTCAAAGTACCCATTGAGTACCGGGATTGCTTCCAGCACTCACTATGAATCTCTTGCTGGTGTCTTGAGAATAGTGATGCATGTGGAACTTTTTATCTTTGTCTACTGTCATTCTTTGCAAGACATATGACTCTCACCAACATCCTATAAGCCTGTCAGTGCAGGTCATAGATTCAGACCTAACGTTCTGACATATGGCTTATTTAGGGTGAATGCTTATTCTTAGGCTTAGCTATACATTGAAATAATATTGAGGACACATGACAGCAGGTAATCTCATGGACGACAGTGGTTTGTTCTAGATTTCAGAATTTTGGAAAATTTCAGGTGACTTGACATTGCATTTAGAACGTTTAGTCTGGAGATTTAAACCATTTAAGGGAGATGATAATTCTTTGAACCACCCACTCTTCCCTGATTTGAAGGTGTGCTCTTAATGGTCATGTGCTGGGAATTTAATTCCTAAACTCATATATGCAGGAGATGGTGTTCTGAGAGCATCAGTGACTTTCTAAGCAGACAGACCAAGTCTCCCCATGTTATGCCCTCTGCTATGCTGTGATATAGCCAGAGATCCTCACCAGACACTTCTATTTGCTAGCTTCTAGAACCCTCAGCTATACAACCCTCTTTTCGCCGTGTTTCATCATTTTGCTACAGTAATGGAAAACAAACTAGGCCAGGTCTGGTTGTTCTACTACAATGGTGTAGCAGGATGGAAACTCCCCGATTTAAGGGTACAGGACCGGTCAGTGCTTACTATGTCTACATCTGGAGCATGTTTAAGTAGAATTAAATGACTACACTACATAAAATCCTGTTTTTGTAGATGACCCAGTATGGGGTGTTCAATCATAACCTTCAGAAACTACCTTAAGATAACCTGTCTTTTCAGATTCTAATTTGTTACTCATTTGAAGTTGTTCAGAATTGTGAGTGCTCAAGTCATAGAGAAAAGGTTTGTTTGAATGATATAAGTGGTAATCTATGGTATTTTGGAGAAATAAATACAAAATAATGACACTGGCACTCATAAATTTCATATTTGCTGTCTACCTGAGTAATCAAATAGCTATGCTGGTATAACTACATGGAAACTCAGATTCTTGAAAAGAAGCATCCATCAGAATCAGTCCTGAGCTTGTTAGTGTTTTGGACCCCAAACACTGTGATTCAAGAGGCTGGGGTTGAGCACAGCATGACAGTTTGCACTTGGAATTTGTTCCGTAGCCATTGTTCATTTAGAGACCACTATCTGAGGACACTGGACGACCCATGCTGGACCTTCATGACAATTGCTTACCTTTGTGTCATCACCTTTGTCTACAGGAGCATTCCAGAAAATTCTACTTCGATAAGACATTGTAGACACACCGGATTCCTCTGTCTGTCTTTCTGGGCCCCTCGATACAGTCCTCCTTCTTGTAATGCTTTTCACATGGTGACTGGAGTTCCCAAGAAGCATCAGTTTATTTCATGTGAAGAGTCAGACTGATTTAGATGTGATTGGTCTCCCAATAGCTCTTGTTAGACTCCTGGTCCCAGTGAGGTAATGCTGAACGTGGGTCTTAATGAACGCAATTAGGACATTTTGACATTGCCTTCATGAAACATTTATGTAGTTCTCACTTGATCTGCTAGTCCTCTCAAAAATTAGTTGCTATAAGACATAAACTACCCCCTCCATGCCGTGGACATTCTAGCTTGCCAATTTACTCTCCTCTTTGCATATGTTTTTACCATGATGACTTTCATCATGTAATGACAACCCAAGAGGTCATTCCAGAGCTAGCAATACATTATTTGGAATGCCAGCCTCAAAAATGTAAGCTAAGTAAATCTCTTTTCATAACAACAACAACAACAAAAATCCAATTTCCAGGATTTTTTCCAGCAACACTTAATTGACTGATACATTAAATAGGCTTGATTTGACCAGATATTCATTCAGCCTCACAAAGTTATAGCCCTTGGACAAAGAACAGCAGTTTTAGACCCTGATAGAGCATTGGAAAAACTCAGACTGCATCCAGGACCAGATTCAGAAACTTGGTGGTAAAATTCAGCAATCTGTGTTTAAAAAAAAAAGGTGGGGGCAGGTGTGCAAGTACGGCTGTTAAGCAATGAAGTTGACAATCCAGTTACACAAGCATCATGTTTAAAGTTCAGCAAACTTTGTTTTCCTTGATCTTACTTCACAGGTTACATCACACTGATGATAAGAATTACAGAAACAGAATCTATAAAGACTTTCCATCCATTAACACTTCTTCAAACTTCAATTTGTACAGGCCCTAATTGCCTAAAACAAACCACTTAGAATATATAAAATAGATAAATCTTTGAGACCATATCACCCTTATTACCAAATTTCCATATAGTCCATGGTTGAAACCTTATATAAACATCCTGGCTTTGGTTCATAATTATGAAATCCACAGGGTCACACTGACGACGAAATACTCCGCAACATCCATGGCTACGAACATCTGGTGTGCAATTTCACATAAACACATTTGACTTTGATGAAACTGAAACTATGAAATTTAAACAAAATGGTGTTAGAGTTGAATCCCAAAAGGGAAAGAAAGGAACTTAGGTTTCTGTTTTTCCTTTTTTGAAACCCAGGTGCACATTAAAGTTAATGCCAGGACACACACTTGTGTCATTTGGCTCTAGAGCACATTTCCCTCTCTAATGGCATCAAACAGGCTACATCAAAATAACCACAGGTCTCACGCAGAGATGGGTAAACTCCAAACTTCCAGCTGAAGAAAAAGGAAGGAAGTGGTCTGGGGGACTCGCCATATGCCCCATTCTAGCTGAACCTTCAACTTGATGTCAGAGGAAACCCTCAAGGGCAGCATTGTCTTCTCCTTCAGATTGAATTACTTAGTTAATCAATCTGGGAACCTCATTCACAGAGATATCTATCTCAGATGCTGTAGGGAACCAGAGGCCAACAATTTCTTTTCATCTTTTTTCTTATAGATTAGCTTTTTCTTAATTAAAATAAAGATGGGTGTGTATGTCTCTTTGGGGTGCTTTAGTGTAATATTATTCAAGGATGAAATAACGTAAGGAGGTTCTTTGAGATACTCTCTTTCCTGAAAGGATGTATCCTCAATTATAAAATCTTCAAAAGTGAATGAATCACATCTGAGTTGGACTTTTCATGATTTATGCTTTAAGCGATTTTAAACTCCGAGTAGGAACTAGAGAAGAGCCTTGTTACTTGAAAACATGCACTGCTCTTGTAAGAGACAAGAGTTCATTTCCCAATGGCCTTATCTGGTGATTAAGAACTGTCTGTAACTCCAGGTCTAGGGGATGCAATGCCTCTGAATCCCGAGGGAACCTATACGCAGGTACTCACTCACACACCCTCACAGGAACACATATACACATAATTACATGCAAAAAAGTTATAAAACCAAAAACTAATACACTTAGCAAATGAGGTGAAAGGCAGTTAAAACAGTGACTAGATCATTAGAATAGTACCTCCCCTTTTGGCATGGTGCCAGGGATAACACCCAGAGCCTTTCTCAGGCAAAGCAGGCATCTTACTGCTGACCTTCATCTCTAGTCCTTGGGTTTTTGAGATTCAGTGTGTAGCTTGGACCGCCTTGGGGCCCCAGGATTCTTGCTTGTTTACCTCCTGTGGGCTACAGTTTGAGGACCATGCTTTCTTGCCCACCTGGAATTATAACTTTAATTAATATTCTAACTCATGTTTTGAACTCTGAAAAATCCCACAGGGTAATCCTATTTTCCATCTAATTTTAAACCCGGTATTCTACAGGGTCATGATATAATTCTCCCTGAACTTCCCTTCCACTGTCTGTGCATCAAGGTCATCTGCTCACCATTGCATCGCTTACGCTGTTTACCACAGATACCTCAAGCCTGAATGCCCCAAATGGAACCCAATGCCTTTCCTCCAAACTTCCTGGTCATGGGTCTGATTTTTCAGTGTGAATTTTAAGTAGTCATCTAAAAGAGTAGCCCTGTCACAACTCTCTGATTTACTTTCCATAAATGCTACATCAACGGTCATACTTTAAAAATAAATTCTTCTTGACAATCACCTATCATATCCGCCCCCATATTCATTCTCCATTACCTGTCATGAGACTTTTTTGTGATACTTTCTCATTCTCCATCCTTAACCTCTTTTCATTCCAGCTCCTTCTACATTTGAGCAGTTTCTTTCTCAAAGTAAATTGCTTTCTGAATGCTTTGTTCCTTAACTCTTCCGTTGGAGTGGCTATGGTTTGCAGAATCAAATTTAGTAGTGCTGTGTATGTAGGCCTTCAAACACAGCAAAGTCTGTCTCAATATAGAGAGGACCACTGGTTTTTCTGCTGACTATAAACTATCATTTCTTCCCATGACCCTCTGAGGTGAAAAGGGCACGATCACTTTGAGTTCAGTTGTCATACTTCATTGTTTCCTATTCCTCCTTCCTTTGCTTTCCTTTCGGGTACAATGGGAACCTATCTAAGAAGCAGTTCTTGCTAACTCAGAGTAGTGTTGAGCTTGTTGTGGTGTTAGGGACTAGTCTCAGGGTTTCCTGCACACAGGGCAAGTACATCACTTCTGAGCTACATCTCCAGCCCCATCTAACTGCCCAAAATGTATTCTAGGGTACGCTTGTCAGTTAATTCTATTGTTCACCTACCATGAATTTTCTTCTCCTTTCAAGTCACAGAGAGAGTGTGACAGTTCTTGTGATTAATGCAATATCATAGTTAGCTGCGGTTCAGTAAAAAAGAGACATTGCTATTTCATGCAAGAATTGGGTTCTGGAGACTAATTTTACTAATCAGATTTACTTACAATATTGATTTAAATATTTTTTTAAAAAATGTTTTCATCTTTTTGGGTATGGATTACCTCACTTAGTATAGTGTTTTCTATTTCCAT